>JAQFVV010000794.1:0-42500 GCA_028023455.1 Epiperipatus broadwayi | reverse complement strand
TTTTTTAGGGGGTGGGGAGTTATGGTTTGTTTGAATCCAATAGAAGATGTGCCTCAAAGCTGTAAATAATGGGATTTTTGAGCCATCCAACTAACTTTCCTTATACAGACCCCAGGTATGCTTGTAGAAGTATCAACAGAATTCCCCAGATCCTGTAGTTGACTAAAACCATGCTCTTCCCACAAACGCATAGCTTCACATCTAGCAGGATGAAATGTCAACTTCTGTGGCTGCCAATTCACTCCCCTTCAACCAATTTTGAACACTTCCCATGCCAACATTTTACTGTTCTCGCATGGATTCATGCATAAATGTGGATTTGTGCATGAACTCGGCAGAACTCTGCTGAAAACCCTAACATTTTCAGGTTGTGTCCAGTGCAAAATCATAGGGAAGCATGCATGACAGCCTGACAATTCTTAATATTGTAACAGAAGCTGGCTTCAAACCCTGTTACAAGTGAGAGAGTAAATCAGGTTATGTATGTATGTGTGTGTTTTGTTTCATGAGTTGTGTGTTTGGAAAAGAACCACACAGCCTACACATATATAGTAATATGGTGATGGGTTACTAATATTAATGTACATATTTTACTTTCTTGCTCTCACCTATTTTATTCTTATTTTGTGGCATACGTGTGTATTGATGAATATTGTGTTTCGAAACTGTGTGGAAATGATTTTTGTGTTTAGCTAAAAGAAAAGAACAGGCAGAATGTCCATTAAAAAAATTAAATTCTTGAGGATCCTATTGTCTAATTACCTAGGTAAACAACAAAGCATAGTTAGAGAGGAGTTTCCAAAAATAGCAAAAGTTAAGATCAAATTGCTAAGTGGCTTTTCTTTTGTTCGGGTATTGGGGTTAAAAGACTTTTGTAAAAGATAAGAAAAGAAAAAAAACTTGATCAAGAGTGAGGGACAATTTTTTTAAGTTTAGTTGGCAGTTTTGCCTGGCTAAAAGAATTATTGCAGAGAGAAGGCAGAAGGCAATACATGTCAAAAAGAACAATGTTATAAAAATCATTTTAGATAGAGATATAAAAAGGAAACTCCATGAAACGCTTGGGGCTAAAGTTCTCATCATGCTGAGGGTCTATGTTAGACTCCAGCTCCTTCTCTACCATTGAGGCCGCACAGGATATTAAGAGACTGATTGCCTGAAATATTATTTAAAAAAAGAAAAGAAAAAATACATGATGAATGAACCCTACGCCTGACATCCGCCACTCCACAGACTTGTCATGGAGAGATGAACTTGTTAATTAGAACACTGAATTAGAAGACCAAATGGACTCGTGATTGATCCACTTTAACCCTAAGAATTGGAGTGAAGGTAAAAGAATTAACAACCATAAAGAGTGCACTCAGAGACATTTACTTTAATTCAGAAGACTCATCAAACAGCAGTAAATATATTTGCTATTATTTCCAATCTTTAAATACACAAAAATCAAATAGGGTAATAACTTTTATATGTATTTTGCTTCATAGATTTTATGCTTTAACTATAACATCCTGTAAACAGAATATTATGTTATATACGTGTGGGTGCCACTTTATAATTTCTTCAAATAAACATAAATAGATTTTAAATTTAACAAAACGAACTTTATTTTTGTTTATTTGTCTCTTTTACATTTTATTATATATATTTTCTTTTTGGAATATGTATTATATGTTTTAAAATAGATTCCATTAATACTTTTCTAAGGGTGCATGTTGATATATGTTTAGTAATTCTAAGAAACAAATGTGTTAGATCAAGGGGAAAATGTCGGAAAGAGTACTATCTAATAAAAAGAAAAAGAAAGGAAAAGAGAGAGATTTTAATTCACCTGCCATTACTTCTCCAGTGGGGTTATGCCACCACCCCTGAGCATAAGCTAGTATAAACTGGGCAAAAGCTTAAAATTTATATAATCAAGATTATAGTATAATACTTTAATATTTTAATGAGTATATAGGAAAGCGATTGCTAATTTATGCATATAGTTTATGACTTTAATATTAATTTTAAAATTTTTTATGCTTATAAACTAACATACAATACTTTCACAAAGATAATGATGACTACCATCATCTCATTATAATACATACATATATGTAATAGCAAATGAAATGCCCTGTTGTTGTTTTTTCACTAAGTCAATAGCTTTCAAGATTATGAAGTGTTTATTGTTTATATATTTCCTTTCAGTATTTAGATAGATAGATAGATAGATAGATAGATAGATAGATAGATAGATAGATAGATAGATAGATAGATAGATAGATAGATAGATAGATAGATAGATAGATAGATAGATAGATAGATAGATAGATAGATAGATAGATAGATAGATAGATAGATAGATAGATAGATAGATAGATAGATAGATAGATAGATAGATAGATAGATAGATAGATAGATAGATAGATAGATAGATAGATGGATGGATGGATGGATGGATGGATGGATGGATGGATGGATGGATGGATGGATGGATGGATGGATGGATGGATGGATGGATGGATGGATGGATGGATGGATGGATGGATGGATGGATGGATGGATGGATGGATGGATGGATGGATGGATGGATGGATGGATGGATGGATGGATGGATGGATGGATGGATGGATGGATGGATGGATGGATGGATGGATGGATGGATGGATGGATGGATGGATGGATGGATGGATGGATGGATGGATGGATGGATAGATAGATAGATAGATAGATAGATAGATAGATAGATAGATAGATAGATAGATAGATAGATAGATAGATAGATAGATAGATAGATAGATAGATAGATAGATAGATAGATAGATAGATAGACAGACAGACAGACAGACAGACAGGTAGGTAGGTAGGTAGGTAGGTAGGTAGGTAAGTAGGTCGGTAGGTAGGTAGGTAGGTAAAAAGGTAGGAAGGTAGGTAGGTAGGTAGGTAGGTTATTGCAATTTTTATTTTATAGATTTGAGCTCAAACATCCTAAGTTTGCCATTTCACCTGATGAAGAACAAACAATTCGTTTTACCATTCTTTTAATTATTTTAATTATATATACATGTATGGGAGCTGGAATATTCAGGTAGCTATTTTACGGTATACATTTATTTACTTTTAATAATAATCAATGCATATAATAAATATGTATATAAATTTGTTCACTTCAAAAGTCTGAGAAAGATGATTTTTCCATCTAACTTTAAATAAAAATCATAATAGAATCTAGAGTTCAATGTTATAGAGCAGTGACCCTGAAGAGACACATTAAAATTTATTTAAGGAAGCAAATGGTGTTTTTTTTTTTTTTTTAATTTTTTCAATTAGACAGAGTGATACCAACATTCTCCACATTGGAATAGTCAGCAGTCCAAACTAAGAGAATAAACAATTCTTATAGAATTGTCGACTAGTTTATGGTTGTTTGAAGTTCATTCATGATAATTAATTATAATGGTAAGTCCGAAACTATTTATCCATTCTATAAGTGAGGATTAGTATTATTATAGTCATATTTTTTCTTAATAACTGACGAATTTTCACTGATACGAATATCTAGATACTTACTTACTAATGCACATTAAAACATATACAATATATCACGCACGTTTGATGACTAGATGTATAAATAATGATCTGAAAAAATCCCCTTTTTGGAAACTTTCAGCACACTAGAAAAATCCTTAAGCTATGCTATAGAAATTTTAATTCAAGGACATAAAGAAAGCAGATATTGTTAGAACAAATATTTTATTGCATACTTCAATATGCTTATTGTGCTACTCAAACTAAGTATGAGTCCTATTTTAGTAAGGATTCAATAAAATAGTGACAGAAATTTAAAAATGAGAATGGAGAAATATATTACACAGATTTTTTAGTTTCTCTTTTTATTAGGTATTTGTTCATAAAAAATCACCATTTAACAACTACTTAAATGATTATTATTCATTTTTCATTAAATTAGAAATTATATTTTATATACCTTAAACTTAATAAAGTTCAACTTAATTAAGTCTATACCAAAAAGAATATATGAAATATAATTTCTAATACAATAAAGAATAATTAATAATCACTTAAAATTTATTGAAAAGTAATTATTATGGAGAAATATGCAATTACAGAGTAAATTTCAATCTCTAAATATCACATGATCATCATTTCTTATGCTTGCTCAGAACTATTAAAACAGGCAAAACTCTCCATACAATAGTGCCACTCAGTGCAAGCCAGAATAATCAATGGATGCCAGAAGGTTTGTGCATAAAATCCCTATCTAGTGCCTATTCATCCAATATCCCAGACTAGTTCCAAAGCAGGCTTCTCACTGATAAAAGCCACAAGCTAGAAACTGGGATATTGAATGAGTAGGCACTAGATAGGAAATTTTATGCATAAATCTTCTGGAATCCATTGATTAGTCTGGCTTGCATTGAGTGGCACTATTGTATGGAGAGTTTTGCCTGTTTTAAATGTCAGCTTTTCATACTGCAATGAGTAGTGAAAAGTTTTTATATTGCTCTTTTATTAAGTGTCCATATCTCAAATCCATATATAAAAATTGGTAAACTTTACCTATGAAAAATTTTCTCTTTCAGACACATAACTATATTTCCTTTTAATAGTGAGTTATTTTTACTTAAAGCACTCAATCCAAATTTAATTCTTTGATAAATTTTATTCATTATGTCTCCAAGGTACTAATAGTTGTTAACTTTTAATTCATAATTATGAATTTTTATTTTCTTTTTGTGGAATAATTTATTGAATATTATTTTAATTCAAATTTGCATGTGTTTATTCATCTGTGTAATGAAGTTTTGTTTTTTTTATATAATATAACACTGTGTGCACTTTCGGTGAACTTCACCATAATCACAACCCTTTTAAATTACATTAGTTATTTTAATATTTATCTTTAGTTTTATTTCTTATTTTCATTGTGACATTTCTGAGGTTTGAAACATTATTTGCAAAAACAATCACATCACATATAACATTTTGATGATTAAATTATTTATATCTGCAAAATGTAGATGATTTAAATAATCTTCTTAGTTTCCCATTTTTATTCACAAAATACTTCTTATAAATCTGCAGTAAAAAGTTTTGAAGATATGGAATTATTCTCTCATTTATCCTCAATTAAAGAGAAAATAAAAAAACTTTAACAACAGTCTCCTAATGGTAAAATTATGGAAACTAACATTGAAATTAATAAATGCCTCATAGAAATGAAACTGATTAGAGTTCATTGGCCTCCATTGTTTCAAAAAAACTTTAAATCAAATAGAATTCCAATGCATTAAAATTCCACTGGTAGATTATGTATATATAAATATCAGTAAAGTTTTAAAAAAGATTATATTTACTAATTATAGTTTCAAATAAGAGCAACCTCTTAGTCAGAGACTGATTTCAGTAATTAGGATGTACAATAGATCAGACAAAATACATATCAAAGTACATAAAGTTCCACAAAGATTTTAGCAAGAAGATAGGCAATAAAGTTTTGCCCATTACTTCATGGTTAATAATAAATTCAGCCAATCAGTTGGGGGAATAAGGAAGAAATCATAGATTCAATTAATCACAGAAGGCCTTGCACATTATTTCAATTATTAAAAAAACAAAAATCATGATTTATGGACAATGATGCACTCTCAAAAAGTAATAATAACCCTGCATCATTGTCATTCAAACAAGTAGTGACATCATTGGCAGTAGGTAATTTTTTTATGAATGTAGATCTAAATAATATACATCCTCCAAATTCCTGTAGATTTTCAATAAGCCAAAGACTGGCAATAATAAATTGCAAAAGCTACTTAAAATCAGTAGATTGACATTTGGGATATCAGTGGCTCCATATTACTCCAGTACATTTATCTTCTCGTTATGGGTTTTTTGAGTTGGGGGTTTCTGCAAAGGATGACCTGTGCAGTAAAATACATCTGCACAGGGACACTATTCACTTGCTGAATGAAGCCATCATGCAAGAATGGGAATGAAACCTTGCAAACACCATTTTTCATAATGAAAAGGTCATTGCAACCGAGTTTCTTGCTCCAGATATGGAATGGGCCAGAAAAATGAAGATGCTGGCAGGAAAATTCAATTAAATTTCAATGATCTCAGGATCCCATGAATCTATACAAACTTACTGGTAAGTTCAGATTATTTACTCCCAATTTGTGACTTTAATGCCAGTTCATGTTAACCAGGAAAGATAATAGCAATTGTGAGTGATTTTCAAAATTTTAAAAAACTAGATAGAAGAATTTAAATGTAACAAGAACTTTCATCTGACTAATAGTATTTGGATTAGTGTATGTTCTTTTTTCCAATTTTTTCTTTATTAATTTTTGTATAAATATTTTAATAGATTTTAATACAATATTTAGTATTGATTTAGCATTTTCTTTGTACATTCTTAATTTGAATATTAGATGCGCAACTTCGTTAATTAATATTTAATTGAAGAAATTACCTTTGCCAATATTTGTTGATTAAACCCCAGGAATAATATTCTCAAAAAAAAGTAAATAAAGTTATGTGAAAGCATAACCCTGATCTTTTAGTAACCTGCATCAAAATTATGGGATACAAAAAAGTGATGTGATGTACTGTGGCTTATCCTTTAAAAATGTCAAGAATCTCTCAGCAATTATGCCCATAGAAACCTGTTGGCCACTTTATTTTCCATTCCACACTCTAAGTTTTCCCATATTCTGCTTCATCCTATTTCCACAACATAATTTTTGTCAACTCTATGGCATTTATATCTATCTAAATCCCCCTTATCTTTTCCCAAACCCAGCATAAAAACCAATAATCCACTTTTTGTATAATCACTTATTTCATATTTATTCTTTCATAACTTCATTATATGTACTCTTTCTGTTTTTAAGCATTTATATTCAATTAACAGATTTCATTACCTCTTTCTCTACCAATACATAATTTATTGTGTGAAATATATTATTTCTAGATCATGTGTATTGTCCCTCATAAATATTTGATAAATTTCCAATACTCAAATTCACTTTCTGACAAAATTTCTTCAAAAGATGTCCATTTTTATTATCTACATCATCAATTTCTTCAATATGTCTATTCATATCCTCTATAACCATTATTCTCTTCCCCTTTTCTTTAAAACTTTGTATATCCTTAACTAGACATTCATATATGTTACTGTTCGACTCCATTATAATTTGACTATATACAGTGGCTATATAAACTATAGCCACCATCCATTCTTCTACCCAACCTTATTTCAAACCACAAATGTTCTTGACATTTAACAATAGTTAAATATTTTTTTTGATATAATACCTATACCATCACCCCTTTTTTCTTTTTCTTTTCTATTTATACCCTGCCATACCAACTGTTCCAAAATAGGTTCTTCTTCTCTTAAATGTGTTTCCACTACTGCTAATATCTCAAGCTCTTTATTTTCACTTATTTTATTTAGTTCCATCCACTTTCCTGGTCTCCCACCACCTTGCATATTCAAAAACCCAATTTTAACATGTTCTTCTTTTTTAACTACTCTTGTATAATTCTTTCTTCTTCATTACATTTATAAATAACTTTCTTACCATTAATTTTACAGACCAATTCCTTCTCCATATCTATACTTATATCTAAATCAAATTCCTTTTGCTTAATTTTTACATTCCATCCATTCTTTTTTTTAATAATATTGCAATTTAAAATCCCACCCTCCTTTATAAGTTTCCCAAAATGTATTCTTTATAAATTAGACTTTCTAAAACTTCACTTCCTTGTTTTCCTAAATGCAACCTATATTTACTATATAACTCCCTCTTTCCAATAGAACAATCCCACACATCTACAAACATAACATTATTTCTCTCACACAATTTTTTCAATCTCTCATTTATAAAACATGCTCTATCTAACAAATACCTCTTGTCAAATCTTGGTAATAATCCAAGTATTCCTACTCTTCTTTTAATCTTAGTCAAATTCCTAATCAATTTTACATACTCATCCATTACTCTCTTTAATAGTTCTGAAAAATTATTATTCCCCACCATAACATGCACATCTCTACTACCTTGGTTTTTTACTTTATCTGCTACATCCCTAATTCTCACTTCAGGCAAACATACTCTTACATACCTGCTTCTATTTTCCCTTGCAATTATATCCATACATTCTCTAATTAGTGAATCTCCTATCAATACTGTCTCATAATCTACTTTCTCTACTCCACCTATAACATTGTCTACCACCTTCTGGAGCTCCTTATCTACTTCTTATCATTCCTACTCAATAATTCCTTTATCTCCTCACATTTTATCTCTAATGGTTTTAATTTTACTTCTACATCCTTCAGTTCTTCCTCTAACTTATTTATTCTTTGGCTAGTCATCTCCATTGCACTAATACTTTCTCCACCCATATTTCCTGACACTCCACTAAAACCATACTCTATCCTGACTTCCTACACTAAATTTTGTTCCCTTTCCCCTGTTTTTCTCTTTAGACTATCTACACTTAGAAACCACTTTCTCATCTCTTTTATCATATTTACACACTGACTACATAACCATAAACCTATTACATCGTTGCCTGGTCTTATTTAAACATTTCAAGTGATAAATATATAGTGCATGTTACCAGAACACATCTAATTTCTTTCTCCCAATTATATACACATTGTAGATAAAAATGCAATCCATATTCTTTATTTCACATATTTTTCGAACATTATATATTTTCTTAAAATTAAATAAGTGTTTTTAAATTTTAAAAAAATTTTTAATAACAGATTTACTAAAAACTAATCAACAAAATAACTTTTCAAAAAAAAATTTCTATATATAAAATAACAATATATAAATAACAAAACAAAAAAAACTTTTTTTTTAATTTCTATATATAAATAACGAACGAAAAACTAAAACAAATATAACACAATTTTCAATCTTTCAAATACTCTTAACCACTAATTACATTTTTATACACAATGATAATTAATATTAATGAATATTAATGCTCACAGACAAAACAAATATTAAAATAAAAAAACTTCTGTGATGTGATGTACTGTAGTTCTCCTTAAATGAAGTCAAGAATCTCTCAGTAATTATGCCAAAGAAACCTGTTGGCCAATTTATTTTCCATTCCACAATCTAAGTTTTCCCATATTCTGCTCCATCCCATTTCCACACATAATCTTTGTCAACTCTATGGCCTTTATATCTAAATCCCCCTTATCTTTTCCCAAACCCAGAATAAAAAACAATAATCCACTTTCTGTATAATCACTTTTTTCATATTTATTCTTCTATAACTTCATTATATCTACTCTTTCTGTTTTGAAGCATTTACATTCAATTAACAAATGCCTAATATTTTTTATTCCTTACTTATATAATTTACAGACTAAATCACCCATATTTTTTCCATTTACATGTATATTCTCAAGATTCTGTTCAAACCTTAAACAATAAAGTACTTTCCTTACTATTCATCATCATCATCAACCATTATCAATCCACTGCAGGATGAAGGTCTCTCCAAGTTTAATCCATCTTCTCCGATCTTTAGCTTCTCTTCTCCACAACACCCCTGCACATTTTCTTATTTCATCCATCCATCTCACATGTGGTCTCTTTCTGGGTCTTTTACAATCTCTTGGAATCCAGTTTAAAATTTCAATTGTCCATCTATTATCATCTCTTCTAGCAATATGTCCAGCCCAACTCCATTTCAATCTTTAAATTTTTTCAATAAGGTCAGTAACACCTGTTTGTTGTCTTACCCATACATTGCGTTTTCAATCTCTTCTTGTTACTCCCAACATACATCTCTCCATACTCCTTTGAGTGGTCTGAAGTCTCTGTATTGCTCTTCTATTAAGTGTCCAAGTCTCAGATCCATAAGTAAGAACTGGTAAAACACATTTGTTAAAAACCATCCTTTTCAAACACATAGGCATATTTCCTTTTAGTATCAAGTTATTTCTACCAAAAGCACTCCAACCAAGTTTAATTCTATGATTAATTTCCTCCATTATGTTTTCATCTGTATTAATAATCTGACCAAGATATTTGTAACTGTTAACTTCTTCTAATTCTTCATAATCAATCTTTATTTTCATATTTTGAGCAAATCGATTAAACATTACTTTAGTCTTTTTAACATTTATCTTTAGTCCTACTTTTCTACTTTCATCTGCTAACTCCTGCAACATTTCCTGCAGCTCTGAAGCATTATTTGCAAAAACAACTACATAGTCTGCGAAATCTAAATGACTTAAATACTCTCCATTTACTTTCATTCCTTTAGTTTCCCATTTTAATCCACAAAATACTTCTTGCAGCACTGCTGTAAAGAGTTTTAGAGATATGGAGTCACCTTGTCTTACACCTTTCTCAATGTTGATTTTTCCTGTATCATTATGTAATCTAATTGTTGCTGTTGCATTTTTATAAATATTCTTTAAAATATGACAAAATCCTGGATCTATACCTTGATGAGTCAATGCTTTAATCACTGAAGAAATGTGTATAGAATCGAATGCCTTTTCATAATCTACAAATCCAAAACATAATGACAACTCATATTCGTTTGTCCTTTCTATGACTTTTCTCAATACCTGGATATGATCTATTGTACTAAAACCATTTTTAAATCCAGCTTGTTCTCTTGGTTGGTGGAAATCAAAAGTTCTCTGTAGACGAGATGTAATTATCTTGGTAAAAATTTTTATATAAAACTGATAAAAGGCTGATAGGTCTGTAATTTCTAATATCTTCTTTATCACCTTTTTTAAATATTAATATTATTACTGCATTCTTCCAATCTTCTGGTACATCTTTATCATTTAGACATTTGGTATATAACTTTGCTAAAATTGTTTCTATTTCTTCACCTGCTTCTTTTAATATATCAATTATAATTCCATCATTTCCTGGAGCCTTTCCTTTCTTCATATACTTAATTGCATGTCTCACTTTTTCATTTAAAATTTTGGGCAATTCGGAAGATGTAATAGATATAGGAGGTACTTGTTCTTTATTACTATATAATTCTTGATAAAAATCTTCTACCAATTTCATGATGTCATCTCTCTTTTTAGTAATAATTCCATCTTTTTTTCTTATTGCAGATATAAATTTCCTACCAATACCAAAATGTTGTTTAACATTTTTGAGACTTTTATTTTCTTCTACAGCTTTCCTTGCTATTTCACAGTTATACTTTCTTATATCATTTTCAACTCTTTTCCGTACCATTTTTAAAAATTCGAGATATTCAATTATTTTTAATACATCATTTTTGTATATCTTCATATTCCTTCTTTTCTTCATAAATTCTCTAGTCTCAGTAGAAATTTTATTAGTCAATTGCTGCTTTTTTCTACCAGCTATGTTTGTTGCAGTTTTTAAAAGTGTATCAGTTATTTTCATATTAATTTCATTCAAATCTGAATCATGTTCAAAATCTCCTAACACTTGAAACCTATTTATAAGTTCTAATTTAAATTCATTAGAATGTTTTTGAAGATTAGGAATATCAACTGTAAATATTGTTTTTCTTAATAATTTTTGTCTCTAGTTTTACATTAACACGTAACTTACACATTACTAATCGATGATCACTTCCTGTGTTAAATTTATTAAGAACATTACAATCTTGAAATATGTATTTTCTGTTAGTCAAAATATAATCCAATTCTGCTGTACCTTCATTTGGATGCTTCCATGTCCATTTCCTTTTAACATTTTTCTCAAAAAATGAATTCATAATATAAAGTTTTTCTTTTTCTGCAAACTCCACAAGTCTATGTCCTCTCTCATTTCTATTACCATAACCAAAATTACCTACAGCAATTTCATCTTTTATTTGTCTACCAATTCTAGCATTAAAGTCTCCCATAACAATTTTAAAATGTTGTTTACTCTGATCAAAAGCCTTTTGTACATCCATATAAAAATCTTCTACTACTTCATCACTATGAGAACTTGTTGGGGCATAAACCTGAATTATCTGCATTTGGTATCTGCTATTAAGTTGTATAACTAATCTTGCCACTCTGTCGGATACACCATCAATCTCCACAATATTGTTCTTCCATTTTTTATTTATAATGAATCCTACTCCACTTGTATTTCCAATATGTGTGCCTTTATAATAGAGTATATGTCCACTTTTTAAATCAATTGTTTCTTCTCCTTTTCTTCTAACTTCACAAAGTCCAATAATGTCCCATTTAATATAAGACAGTTCTTCTAATTCTTGCAATCGTCCTTCACTTGAAAGTGATCTGCAGTTGTAAGTACCTAAATAAAAAGTCATCATCAAATGGCAGCCTGGGTCCGCAATCAGGGGATTCTTAGCACCCTCTGCCTTCGGCCACCAACCGCTGCCTTGGTTGGTGACTTTACAGCCTCCTGGGAATAAGGGCCATGCTTTATTTTTGTCTGTCATAATTTTATATATGTATTGGAAAAATATTTATCATTTACACAAACATTCATTCTGCCTTATCAGGCACTGAGAAGAAAGACCATGGTGTTTCTTGATCTTAAACTCAGAGGTAAAAAGCCAATAAACTCACCACACTGGCTAATGCATGTTGGTGAGCAGACCATCCATGTTCATATACTATATGAATAATCACATAGTAATAACAGCTGCAACGACAAGAACGTATGGAGTGGACATTAGGAATTTGCCCTGCTCGGTTCCTTTAAGTCCTCCAAGAGGAATCAAAGGGTCTCCTTTCAGTTAATAGCAAACTCCTTTCTGCAGCCTCCTTACTATTATCATATATTAACTCACACCTAATATTCTGTTTATTTCTATATATATTTAAACTCTTTTTACTCTCCATACTAGTACTCCATCTCTCTAACTCCCTATTCTTTATTAATGCATCTATTCTTCTATCCCATTCCTTACCACTATAATAGTCAACAATTCTCCTAACACAATCATCTCATCTTTTGTACAAATATACTGATATAAATTCTTTATCCAAATCTTTGGCATACCACATTACCTTTCTCACTCATCTTGTTGCCTGCTCTTTACTCATAACCCAATTAAATACTATTTGGCTATTCTTTTATTATTCATAAACTGCAATCTACCAAACATTTTCATTTTACTTTTTGCATTTCTCATATGAAAACTTGACCATCCCATTTCTCTTGGATTTGCTTCCCTTGTTGTCCATACATCTGCATCCAATGCATGTCTTCCTACTTCACTTTGAACATTTTTTAAGTAATTTAATACCTCTTTACTAACACACAAAGCATCATTACTATATGTTAACCCTGCTACTGCAACTCCCTTCCATATAATTCTAGCTACATCATATTTATTATATGAAAACACTGTTAGTTTCTTTATCAATCCCTTTCTTTTCTTTGCTTTATTTATCAATTTTTTTCTCCCATTCATCCAAATAATTTTTCTGATTACTTAAAATAATTCCCAAATAACTATATCTATTCACCACACTTAACTTAATATCTCCCAATAAAAATTTTACATCTTCTCTTTCCCCAGTATTAATCATCATTATATTTGATTTTTCTTCACTAAATTTAATCCCCATCTCTTTACTGACCATTGCACATGTCCTCAGCATAACTTCCATATCTTCTCTTTTTTCTGCACACAAAAATATATCATCCACACAAAAAGGACCTGACAAAATATATACTTCCTTATCACCTATTAATGGTATCTCTATCATTCTTCCTACTCTTTCTATTGTTCTTTCCATTTCACTTAAATGCAACTCAAACAAAATAGGTGACATAGGATATCCTTGCCTTAGTCTCACCCCATTTTGAACTTTAACTGATTCTATATCCCATAATTGATATATATAATAATTATTTTCATATAATTTCTTAATAATATCCACAAAAGCTTCATCCATTCTCAAATTTGCCAAACTTATCCATAATCTATTTCTATTTACTCTATCATATGCCTTCTCTATATCTATAAAACTCATATATAATTGTTTACCTGAATTCCTACTCATATTCATAAGTTGTCTAACTACAAATAAATTATCTCCTATATGCCTATCTCATCTAAAATCTCCTTGCATTTCCCCCACTACATTACTCTCTTCCATCCATTTTACAACTCTTCTAGCCGCCATATATGAGTATAAATAAAACTGATGTTGCCACTGTTGGTCTATAATTATTTTACTTTCTATGATCCTTACCCTTTCCTTTAAATAATAATCTTACTCTTGTATTACTCCAACTACTCAGAAAAACTCTATTAAGTGCCATCTTATCAAAACAGGATAATAACTTTACTTTTGCCCTATATCCTAAATTCATTACCATCTCTGCTGCCTATCCATCTAAACTCTTGCCTTTCCATTTTTCAATTTCTTCTGTACCTCATTCAGTTCATTTCTTGTAAACCCATTACTATGTGCTTTCATGTTTTCTATCACATTATTCTTCATATCAAACATCTTTTCTATATTCGTTACATATCTATTTAAGATTCTCTCTAAGTTTTCTTTAGAGCTACACTCAATTCCCTCATCATCTAGTAATACTATCTCTCTGTCCCCTACATTTCTCCTTTTAATGTAATTCTACAATTTTTTATTCCCACCTCTTCCATTTTTATTAATATTCTCCAACAATTTACTATTCAATTTTATTCTCTCTATATATTTATGTTTTAGCCATCTTCTTCTTTTCTAAGTAATTTTTCCATTTAGCATTAATATCTTTTTCACTTTGCTTGTTCTTAATAACACACTTATATTCTCTTCATGATTCTTTCCTCTCTTTTACTAATTCTCATTTTTCATTACTTTTATTCTTCTAAATATTCTCACCTAATAACCTATTTGCCATTTTTTCTACTTTTTTACACCAGTCCTTATACTCATCTCCAACCAACTCTTCGATGATTTCTTCAACATGTATTTTATACTCTTCCAACTTATTCTTATCATTCACTCTCCATTCACATCTTTCACTATTATTTCTACTTTTATTTCTATTCTCCATCACATTACTCACCATTCCAATTACAATAAAATTATGATCATTAGTGCATACTTTTTCTTCAATATCAAACACCTTAATTTTCCATATTTCATTCATTCCCTTTTTCTCTACCAATACATAATCTATTGTGTAAAATATATTATTTCTAGATTATGTGTATTGTCCCTCATAAATATTTAATAAATTTCCAATACTCAAATTCACTTTCTGACAAACATTTTTTAAAAGCTGTCCATTTTTATTATCTACATCATCAATTTTTTCAATATGTCCATTCATATTCCCTATAATCATTATTCTCTTTCCTTTTTCTTTAAAACTTTGTATATCCTTAAGGAGACATTCATATATGTTACTGTTCCACTCCATTATAATTTGAATATCTCCAGTGGCTATATAAACTATAGCCACTAGTTATTCTTATCTACCCAACCTTATTTCAAACCACAAATGTTCTTGACATTTAACAGTATTTAAATGTTTTTTTATATAACACCTATACCACAACCCCTTTTTTCTTTTTTTTTCTATTTATATCCTGCCATACCAACTGTTCCAAAATAGGTTCTTCTTCTTCACTTAGATGTGTTTCCACTACTGTTAATACTTCAAGCTCTTCATTTTCAATTGTTTTATTTAATTCCATTTACTTTTTTGGTCTCGTACCACCTTGCATATTCAAAAATCCAATTTTAACAATTTCTTCTTTCCTAACCTTTTATAAATTCTTTTAATTTGTTGTCTCCATTACATTTATAAATAACTTTCTTACCATTAATTTTACAAACCCATTCCTTCTCCATATCTGTATTTATATCTAAATTAATTTCCTTTTGCTTATTTCTTACATTCCATCCATTCTTTTTCTTTTTAATAATTTTGCAATTTAAAATTCCACCCCCCTTTATAAGTTTCCCGAAAAATATTCTTTATAAATCAAACTCCCTAAAACTTCACTTCCTTGTTTTCCTAAATGCAACCCATCTTTACTATATAACCCCATCTTTCCAATAAAATAATCCCACACATCCACAAACATAACATTATTTCTCTCACACAATTTTTTCAATCTCACATTTATAGAACATGACCTTAACAAATGCCTCTTGTCAGATCTTGGTAACAATCCAACTACTCCTACTGTCTGTTTAATCATAGTCAAATTCCTAATCAATTCTACATACTCATCCATTATTCTCTCTGATGATTCTAACAATTATTAGTCCCCACCATAATGTACACATCTCTACTACCTTGGTTTTTACTTTATCTGCTACATCCCTAATTCTAGCTGCAGGCAAACATACTCTTACATACTTGCTACTATTTTCTCTTGTAATTATATCCCCACATTCTCTAATTACTGAATCTCCTATCAATACTGTTTCATAATCTACTTTCTCTACTCCATCCATAACATTTTCCAATACCTTCTGGTCCTCCTTATCTATTTCTTTTATATCATTCCTACTCAGTAATTCCTTTATCTCCTCACATTTTATCTCTAAAAATTTTAATTTTACCTCTACTTCCTTCACTTCTTCCTCCATATTATTTATTCTTTGGATAATCATCTCCATTGGACTATTACATTCTCCACCCATATTGATGTGATGTGATGTGATGTATTATGGCTTCTCCTTAAACGAAGTCAAGAATATCTCAGCAATTATGCCCAGATAAACCTGTTAGCCACTTTCTTTTACATTCCCCACTCTACATTTACCCATAATCTGCTCTATCCCATTTCCACAACATAATTTTTGTCAACTCTATAACCTTTATATCTAAATCCCCCTTATCTTTTCCCAAACCCAGCATAAAAACCAATAATTCACTTTCTGTATAATCACTCTTTTCATATTTATTTTTCCACAACTTCATTATATGTACCCTTTCTGTTTTCAAACATTTACATTCAATTAACAAATGCCTAATATTTTCAATTCCTTCCTTACATAATTTACAAAATAAATCACCCATATTTTTCCATTTACATGTATATTCTTTTGTAGCTAAAGATCCCGTTCGAGCCTTAAACAATAAACTACTTTCCTTACTATTATCATATATTAACTCACACCTAATATTCTGTTTATTTCTATATATATTTAAACTCTTTTTACTCTCCATACTATTTCTCCATCTCTCTAACTCCCTAGTCTTTATTAATAAATTTATTCTTTTATCCCATTCCTTACTACTATAACACTCAATAATCCTCTTAACACAATCATCCCATCTTTTGTACAAATATACTGATATAAATTCTTTATCCAAATCTTTTGCATAGCACATTACCTTTCTCACCCATCTTGTTACCTGCCCTTTACTCATAACCCAATTAAATACTATTTTAGCTATTCTTTTATTATCCATAAACTGCAATCTACCAAACATTTTCATTTTACTTTTTGCATCTCTCATATGAAAACTTGACCATCCCATTTCTCCTTGAATTGCCTCCCTTGCTGTCCATACTTCTGCATCCAATGCATGTCTTCCTACTTCCCTTTGAGCTTTTTCTAAATAATCTAATATCTTTTTACTAACATATAATGCATCATTACCATATGTTAACCCTGCTACTGCAACTCCTTTCCATATAATTCTAGCTACATCATATTTATTATATGAAAATACTGTTAATTTCTTTATCAATCCCTTTCTTTTCTTTGCTTCATTTATCAATTTTTTCTTCCATTCATCCAAATAATTTTTCTGATTACTTAAAATAATTCCCAAATAACTATATCTATTCACCACACTTAACTTAATATCTCCCAATAAAAATTCTACATCTTCTCTTTCCTCAGTATTAACCATCATTATATTTGATTTTTCTTCACTAAATTTAATCCCCATCTCTTTACCCACCCTTGCACATGTCCTCAACATAACTTCCATATCTTCTCTTTTTTCTGCACACAAAAATATATCATCTGCAAAAAAAAGACCTGACAAAATATATAGTCCCTTACTACCTATTAACGGTATCTCTATCCCTCTTCCTAATCTTTCTATTGCTCTTTCCATTTCACTCAAATACAACACAAACAAAATAGGTGACATAGGGCATCCTTGCCTTAGTCCCACACCATTTTTAACTTTAATTGATTCTATATTCTCTAATTGATATATATAATAATTATTTTCATATAATTTCTTAATAATATCTATTAAAGCTTCATCCATTCCCAAATTTGCTAAACTTATCCATAATCTATTTCTATTTACTCTATCATATGCCTTCTCTATATCTATAAAACTCATATATAACTGTTTATCTGCATTCCTACTCATATCCATAAGTTGTGTAACTACAAATAAACTATCTCCTATACGCCTATCTAATCTAAAACCTCCTTGCATTTCACCCACTACATTATTCCCTTCCATCCATTTTACAACTTTACTAGCCACCATATACGAGAAAACTTTATATAAAACTGATGTTACCACTATCGGTCTATAATTATTCAACTTTCTATGATCCTTACCCTTTCCTTTAAATAATAATCTTACTCTTGTATTACTCCAACTACTTGGGAAAACTCTATTCTGTGCCATTTTATTAAAACAGGATAATAACTTTACTTTTGCCCTATATCCTAAATTCATTACCATCTCTGCTGCCCATCCATCGAAACCTCTTGCCTTCCCACTTTTCAATTTCTTCTCTACCTCATTTAGTTCATTTTCTGAAAAACTAATATTCCCATTACTATATTCTTTCATATTTTCTAATATTCTATCATTCACATCTAACATCTTTTCTATATTCATTACATAACTATTTAAGATTCTCTCTAAATCTTCTCTAGAACTACACTCAGTTCCCTCATCATCTAGTAATACTAACTCTCTCTCCCTACATTTCTCCTTTTAATATAATTCCAAAATTTTTTACTTCCATCTCTTCCACTTTTATTAATATCCTCCAACAATTTACTATTCAATTTCATTCTCTCTCTATAAATATCTATTTTAGCCAACTTCTTCTTTTCTAAGTACTTTTCCCATTTAGCATTAATATCTTTTTCACTTTCCTTATTCTTAATAGCACACTTATATTCTCTACATGCTTCTTTCCTTTCTTTTACACTTTTACTAATTTTAATTTTTTATTACTTTTATTCTTTTCAATATTCTCACCTAAAACCCTATTTGCAACTTTTTCTACTTCCTTACACCAATCCTTATACTCATCCCCAACCCACTCTTCCATTATTTCTTCAACTTGTATTTTATACTCTTCCAACTTATTCTTATCATTTACTCTCCATCCACATCTTTCACTATTATTTCTACTTTTATTTCTATTCTCCATCACATTACTAACCATTTCAATTACAATGAAATTATGATCACTAGTGCATACTTTTTCTTCCTTATTAAATACCTTAATTTTCCGTATTTTATTTATTCCCTTTTTCTCTACCAATACATAATCTATTGTGTGAAATATATTATTTCTGGACCATGTGTATTATCCCTCATAAATATTTAATAAATTTCCAATACTCAAATTCACTTTCTGACAAAAATTCTTCAAAAGCTGTCCATTTTTATTATCTACATCAGCAATTTCTTCAATATGTCCATTCATATCCCCTTTTTTTTAAAACTTTGTATATCCTTAACTAAACATTCGTATATGTTATTATTCCACTCCAATATAATTTGACTATCTCCAGTAGCTATATAAACTATAGCCACCATCCATTCTTGTCTACCCAACCTTATTTCAAACCGACAAGTGTTCTTGACATTTAACAATATTTAAATATTTTTTTGATATAACACCTATACCACCACCTCTTTTTTCTTTTCTTTTCTATTTATACCCTGCCATACCAACTGTTCCAAAATAGGTTCTTCTTCTTCTCTTAAATGTGTTTCCACTACTGCTAATACCTCAAGCTCTTCATTTTCAATTGTTTTATTTAATTCCATCCACTTTTCTGGTTTCCTACCACCTTGCATATTCAAAAACCCAATTTTAGCAATTTCTTCTTTCCTAACTACTCTTTTATAAATTCTTTTAATTCTTTCTTCTCCATTACATTTATAAATTACTTTCTTACCATTAATTTTACAAACCCATTCCTTCTCCATATCTATATTTATATCAAAATCAAATTCCTTTTGCTTACTTCTTATATTCTATCCATTCTTTTTAATAATATTACAATTTAAAAACCCACCCCCCTTTATAAGTTTCCTGAAAAAAATTCTTTATAAATCAAACTCCCTAAAACTTCACTTTCTTGTTTTCCTAAATGCAACCCATCTTTACTATATAACTCTCTCTTTCCAATAAAACAATCCCACACATCCACAAACATAACATTATTTCTCTCACACAATTTTTTCAATCTCTCATTTATAGAACGTGTCCTATCTAACAAATAACTCTTGTCAAACAGTGGTAATAATCCAACTATTCCTACTCTTCCTTTAATCATAATCAAATTCCTAATCAAATCTACATACTCATCCATTATTCTCTCTGATGATTCTAATAAATTATTAGTCCCCACCATAACATATACATCTCTACTACCTTGTTTTTTAACTTTATCTGCTACATCCCTAATTCTAGCTCCAGGCAAACATACTCTTACATACCTACTTCTATTTTCCCTTGCAATTATATCCCCACATTCTCTAATTAGTGAATCTCTTATCAATACCGTTTCATAATCTACTTTTTCTGCTCTATCCATAACATTTTCTAATACATACTGGTCCTCCTTATCTATTTCTTCCTTATGATTCCTACTCAATAATTCCTTTATCTCCTCACATTTTATCTCTAATGATTTTAATTTTACTTCTACATCCTTCAATTCTTCATCTATCTTATTTATTCTTTGACTAATCATCTCCATTACACTATTACTTTCTCCACCCACTATTCTTCGACTATCTACACTTTGAAAACACTTTCTCACCTCTTATAAATTAAAACTAACTTATAAATTAAAACAATCTTCATTGGTAATGTTTTTGGAAATAGGAATAAGATATTTTCTTATCCATAGCTTGATTAACTTTCATTTTATAGTGTGTAAAAAAAGGCCTACCAGATCTATCAAAACGGGAAAATGTTACTATATATATATATATATATATATATATATATATATATATATTTATATATATATATATATATCATCATTATCAACCATTATCAATCCACTGCAGGATGAAGGTCTCTCCAAGTTTAATCCATCTTCTCCGATCTTTAGTTTTTCTTCTCCACACCATCCCTGCACACTTTCTTATTTCATCCATCCATCTCATATGTGGTTTCTTTCTGGGTCTTTTACAATCTCTTGGAATCCAGTTTAAGATTTCAATTGTCCATCTATTATCATCTCTTCTAGCAATATGTCCAGCCCAACTCCACTTCAATCTCTTAATTTTTTTCAATGAGGTCAGTAACACCTGTTTGTTCTCTTACCCATACATTGCATTTTCGATCTCTTCTTGTTACTCCCAACATGCATCTCTCCATACTTCTTTGAGTGGTCTGAAGTCTCTGTATTGCTCTTCTATTAAGTGGCCAAGTCTCAGATCCATAAGTAAGAACTGGTAAAACACATTTGTTAAAAACCTTCCTTTTCAAACACATAGGCATATTTTCTTTTAGTATCAAGTTATTTCTACCAAAAGAACTCCAACCAAGTTTAATTCTATGATTAATTTCATCCATTATGTTTCCATCTGTATTAATAATCTGACCAAGGTATTTGTAACTGTTAACTTCTTTTAACTCATCATAATCAATCTTTATTTTCATATTTTGAGAAAATCGATTAAACATTACTTTAGTCTTTTTAACATTTATCTTTAGTCCTACTTTTCGACTTTCATCTGATAACTCCTGCAACGTTTCCTGCAGCTCTAAAGCATTATTTGCAAAAACAACTACCTGCAAAATTTAAATGACTTAAATAATTTCCATTTACTTTCACTCCTTTAGCTTCCTATTTTAATCCACAAAATACTTCTTGCAACACTGCTGTAAAAATTTTTGAAGATATAGAATCACCCTGTCTTACACCCTTCTCACTGTTGACTTTCCCAGTATCATTATGTAATCTAATTGTTGCTGTTGCATTTTTATAAATATTCTTTAAAATATGACAATATCCTGGATCTATACCTTGATGATCCAATGCTTTAATCACTGAAGAAATGTTTATAGAATCAAATGCCTTTTCATAATCTACAAATCCAAAACATAATGGCACCTCATATTCATTTGTCCTTTCTATAACTTCTCTCAATACCTGGATATAATCTACTGTACTAAAACCACTTTTAAATCCAGCTTGTTCTCTTGATTGGTGGAAATCCAATGTTCTCTGTAGATGAGTTGTAATTATCTTGGTAAAAATTTTGTATAAAACTGATAAAAGGCTGATAGATCTGTAATTTTTAATATCTTCTTTATCACTTTTCTTAAATATTAATATTAATGCTGCATTCTTCCAATCATCTGGTACAACTTTATCATTTAGACATTTGGTATATAACTTTGCTAAAAATATTTTCTATTTCTGCACCTGCTTCTTTTAATATATCAATTGTAATTCCATCATTACCTGGAGCCTTTCCTTTCTTTATATATTTTATTGCATGTTTAACTTCTTCATTTAAAATTCTGGGCAATTTGGAAGATGTAATAGATATAGGAGATACTTGTTCTTTATTACTATATAATTCTTGATAAAAGTCTTCTACACATTTCATGATGTCATCTCTGTTTTTGTTAATAATTCCATCTTTTTTTCTTATTGCAGATATAAATTTCCTACCAATACCAAAACGTTGTTTTACATTCTTGAGACTTTTATTTTCTTCTACAGCTTTCCTTGTTAGTTCACAGTTATGCTTTCTTATATCATTTTCAACTCTTTTCCACACCATTTTACAAAATTAAAGTTATTCAATCCTTTTTAATGCGTCATTTTTGTATATCTTCATATTATTTCTTTTCTTCATAAATTCTCTAGTCTCAGTAGAAATTTTATTGTTCAATTGCTGCTTTTTTCTACCAGATATCTTTGTTGCAGTTTTTACAGTGCATCAGTTATTTTTATATTAATTTCATTCAAATCTGAATCATGTTCAAAATCCACTAATACTTGAAACCGATTTGTAAGTTCTAATTTAAATTCATTAGAATGTGTCTGAAGATTAGGAATATCAACTGTAAATATTATTTTTCTTAATAATTGTTGTCTCTCTAGTTTTGCATTAACACATATCTTACATTTTACTAATCAATGATCACTTCCTGTGTTAAATTTATTAAGAACATTACAATCTTGAAACAAGTATTTTCTCTTAGTCAAAATATAATCCAATTCTGCTGTACTTCATTTAGATGCTTCCATGTCCACTTCCTTTTAACATTTTTCTCAAAAAAAGAATTCATAATATAAAGTTTTTCTTTTTTTGCAAACTCCACAAGTCTATGTCCTCTCTCATTTCTATTACCATAACCAAAATTACCTACAGCACATTCATCTTTCATTTGTTTACCAATTCTAGTATTAAAGTCTCCCATAACAATTTTAAAATATTGTTTACTCTGATCAAAAGCCTTTTGTACATTCATATAAAAATCTTCTACTACTTCATCACTATGAGAACTTGTTGGGGCATAAACCTGAATTATCTGTATTTGGTATCTGCTATTAAGTTGTATGACTAATCTTGCTACTCTGTCCAATATACCATCAATCTCCACAATGTTGCTCTTCCACTTTTTATTTATAAAGAATTCTACTCCACTTGTATTTCCAATATTCATGCCTTTATAATAGAGTACATGTCCACTTTTTAAATCAATTGTCTCTTCACCTCTTCTAACTTCACAAAGTCCAATAATGTCCCATTTAATGTAAGACAGTTCTTCTTTTAATTCTTGCAATCTTCCTTCACTTGAAAGTGATCTGCAGTTGTAAGTACCTAAATAGAAAGTCATCATCAAATGGCAGCCTGGGTCTGCAATCAGAGGATTCTTAGCACCCTCTGCCTTTGGCCACCAACTGCTGCCTTGATTGATGACTCTACAGCCTCTGGGAATAAGGGCCATGATTTATTTTTGTCTGTCATAATTGTATATATGTATTGGAAAAAATATTTATCACTTACATAAACGTTCATTCTGCCTTATCAGGCAACTGAGAAGAAAGACCATGGTGTTTCTTGATCTTAAACTCAGAGGTAAAAAGCCAATAAACTCATCATGCTGGATAATGCATGTTGGTGAGCAGCCCATCCATGTTCATATACTATATGAATAATCACATAGTAATAAGAACTGCAATGACAAAAACGTATGGAATGAACATTAGGAATTTGCCCTGAATCGGTTTCTTTAAGGCCTCCAAGAGGAATCAAAGGGTCTCACTTCAGTTAATAGCAAACTCCTTTCTGCAGCATATACACTCTAAATGTTGAGCAAAAAATCAATAATAGAATGAATCCAAATAAATCCACTTATTCTTGATGGCTCTGATGTTTATACATACCTTTGTCAACCTTGTTGGTAATTCAGAGTGAAATTAATTTATCAACCAGATAGAATGTGACATCTAAGAGTTATTAAAATCATAATTAACTATCTAAGGCTGGAGACAGAATCTCACTTTTCACACCTTAATTGTAATAATTAAACATTATTTAATATGTAAACTTTTTAAATTAAACATATCTCTCAGTGTCATCATTCTATTCTTGATATTTTGTTCAACATTTAGAGTGCTTTTAAGTCATAGTGTGGTGGAGGATAATGTACTCCTTTTGTTACATATACATTGAGCCATGTTTAATTTAAAAAGTTTATATATATATTGTAACGGGCAAGGGATGATCGAAAGCTCCAACTTCCCTTTCACTTATAACATGTAATGGGGAATTCTTATAATTCAAAAATCGTCCACTTTCCGCTACCTCAAGCAGAGAGAAATACGGAAATAAACGAATCGATTTCCGTACCTGACCGAATCTGTCAGCTATACGGATATAGCTTCCAGATTATTTTTCCCGATCAGCTTTCTCCCGACTGCTGTAAGATATTACTGTTACAGCGCTTGGCTAATTTATAAATTTTATGGGCTAAAACACTGCACCATCAACATTCACGTGCTACTTAATAACTAAAAAAGAATATCAACATGAATAATAGTTTACCCCCTCCCCTCTCTAATGTTAAACTATTTTTTGGAGTGGCGAAGAACGAGGCGAGACAGATTTAGATAAATTAATACATTTTTTAATAATAAAAATAATTAGGTTTGATAAAAAAGACATAAGAAATATTAACATAAAATTAAACATATTATATTTTTGATAGTGCTATAAGGAATAAATATTTGAAATTCTAATAATAAATGAATACTTAAAATAACTAATTGAAATTCTTATAAATGCTTTCACATTTATAATCGTTAGACTCACTGTCTATCATAAAAGAATGGCATTATCACTCAGGAAAGGCATTTGGCCATTGTCTATTGAATTTAAGTGCACTTATGACGATTTATAAAATAATATTCAAGTTACCTAGGGTTTAGTCTTTGAGTTCCTTCCGATGTGGTCGACCGTCACGTGGATTTTCTCCACTTCTTTAGGAGGGACGGTCGCCTATCATATTTGGCGGTGTGTAGCTTCTTGGTTATTCAGGCACGGAGGATGAGGCATCACAAGCAGGGCAACTACAGGAATCCACAGGCAGGCGTTACTACAGCAGTTGTTACATTATTGCAGAACCATTGGTACAGACGGTTCGGATCGACCAGCGATCATGAAGGCCTTAGCCAGCCATAGTATGTGAGGCACCGATAGTAGATGTCATATTGGCTAGTTATATCGATTGATTCTTGGAGCCGCAAAATTTCACCTTCTCGACTCGAAGTCTCAAGCTCTAATCTCTCCTACAATCTCTCTAGCTTTCCACTTAACTTCCTTTTTAATTAAAACATTCCAATGGTCCTTTGTCCTTCGGATTCTTTGTTTCCACTTGTTGTTGACACCTTCCATGCTATGCCTTCGGCCATATTTAAACTTATTTTATATGATTTTATAGCACTATTTACATTTTACTTATTTCTTTATTTTCTTTAATTAATTACACAAATTTTAGTATATGTTTTTTTTTCATTTAAATTTAAATTTCGACGATCATTTATTTTTTATTTAAACTCATGCTTTAACTATACTCCATAAAAACCCGCATTTCGTTTATCGTCAAAGGTGTACTCTGAAACATAGATCCTTATCTTTTTGAACATATTAAATTTCTAGGTTTTTTTTCTTTCCACGCTACCGAAGTTTTTCCTTTAAACTTTATTTTCCCCAAAATCATATTTACTACATGTTTTCTTTATGCTTCTTTTCTGCTTTAATTTTTCTAGCTTATGCTTTTAATATTATAATTTAATATTTTACTTTTCTCGAAATTCAGACTTTGAATAGCAAAAGATAACGATCTTGGTAACTCTAGTTCCCTCTCCTTTCCTTTGTTTTATTAATTTTCAACATTTCTTGATTTTGTTAACTTTTAAGCTCGTCTTTCTTTCTTTATTTATTTATCTCCAACCCGAACATTTCTAAGTTTTGTATGTTTTACATATACATGTGTGACCGCAGTATGTGCGATCATCACATTACACCGTTCCCCCCTTTTAAAATTTTTTTTCCCGACAAAAAAAAATTTTAACCTTATGCATCGAAAGCTATATGCTCCCAACTATTGTTCAAACTCTTTCTTTTTTTTTTTTTCATTGCTACTATGATGTAGAGATGAGGTTAATCAATAGAGAGGCGACCAGGTAAATTATCCCTTCCTTTGCTGAACCAAGCAGTATAGCCAAACCAATTTAATCCTGACATTGCCATGCATGCGTTTCATTTCTGCCACTACTCGTATCTACAGGTTCGAATCCACAGGATATCTCTGTGATCCGATTAAACCTGTTCATACATCGCATTTCTGCAATAAGGAACCTCTAAGTGCCAACTCTGGCCACTATTATCGAGGTGGGTTGGGAGGCTGGCATCTTTTCGTCCAGCTCATCCATGAGCCCATATATTTCTGAAAGCTCTATATTCATATAAAGGGTTCTTTCCCCATAGATTCATCTCTGGACCATTGACTCATGATATATGTGCTTAATATCTAACTGGAAATATTAATCCAGTGAGTCATTGAGAATGGGATCTCTGTCCCTGGGTTTTCTGTGATAAGATCTGGTGCACCGCAGAACACACACGCATGACAACGAAGAAGGCAAAACCAAATACTGCAACAGGATCAAGCTACACATATCTGACCCTACATTCCATCAACCTCAATCTACGACCCCATCCTACTAATTAATTTATCCTTTATCATTTTCCTAAAGTCCCTCATACTGTCTAGCCATTTATTGGCTCGTCATTTCTTTATGTCATTAGCTTCCGTATTCCTATCCGTTCTCCATGATTCGAGGTCCATTTCCATTTCCGAATTTGTCATCATCTAATTCTTTCTTTATTTGGGACCGCTCTTATGTTTTGTCTGGCGGTTGTCTTCCTCGATTTACATCACCTCTGCCTCCTCTGGGATGCGGATGTTGCTCTCGAGGTCCTTGCCTCCCTGTCATGTCATATGGATGCTTGTATTCTGTCTCCTCTCTCTGTTGTCCATTTCCTTGCCTTCTCGGGTTCCATTCCCAAAATATCTTTGTTCTTCTTGCCAACATCTTTCTCCCGGATCCCAGTCCTTTCTTATTCTAGGTGCTTCTCTTGTGCGTGGTTCCGACGGTGATTCCTCCATCTGTTGGTTGTCCCTAGTAGTGTCCAGCGCACTCAGCATCTCCACCACCTGGTCCACCGTTTTCCTCTCTGTACCAATGAGAGTACGTTCAATGTCCCTCGGAAACCCAGACCTAATTATACGGAGTATTTGCGTCTCCGATAACGGGTTTGCCATTATTAGTCGTAATCTAGCCACCTGTCGTCGGAAGAATGTTACGAACGACTCCTCCGGTCTCCATTTGTGCTGTTTTATTTGATGCAACATATGCTCCTGGAGCTCCTCACTCCAATAACTGCTCTTCAACATTCTCTGGTATGCTGCAAATGTAATGGGCTTCTGGAATAGCGAATTCCACCAAACTTGAGACTCGCCCTGCAGATGGCTACAAGCGACTGCTATCTTGGCTTCTTCACTTACTCTGCTAAATTGGAAGTATCGTTCCAGGCTGCTCAAGTGTTCCATCGGGCTTTCTCCCGGGTCACCATTGAAAACTTGTATCTTCAGGAAGTGGTGGAAGCCCACAGGATAGTCCATGTAACCTCCAGATTCTCTGATTCTGTCTTCTCCAGTAGTTCTTAGTTTTCGGCCCTCTATATTGGCATTAATGCTGCTGTAGGTTGTACTCTTTACACATTCTTTCACTCTGGTGTTTAAACTGGCTATTACCTTTGCCACTTGACCTAAACTCTCCTGCACACTCCTCATCACTTTTTGACTATTATCTCTCACTACCTCCATCTCTTCATCTACCGGTCTTATCTCCCTTTCTGGCTGTCCTATATCCCTTTCCCAATCCAATTCTGCTAATTCTCTAACTTTATCCTCAACTGTTTCAGATTTCGCATATCCACATGGCCCTATACTCCTTTGTTCCTCCCTCTCCATCTCTGGGTGCCATCCAGCCCATGTATCATTAGGCTTTGATTGCTGGATGATCTCATTTTTTACTTCTTCCTTGAATGCCGCCATTCTTTTCTGGCTATCGATTTCGACCTTGATCATCCATTCTTCTATTCTTCTCTCCTGTCGGTTCAGGTATTCTTCCACGAATTGCTGTTGATCGACCCTCATCTGCCTCAGCATATCCATGATATCACTATTGCTTATTTTACCAGGTACTTTCATCTCTTTATCTTCATTTCCTTCTCTCACTTCCTTTTCTTGAAAATCCATTTTAGCTTGGGATCTCGTATTCATGAATAATAATTTTATTTAACCCTTAATCTATGTTTCTAATACGGTTTACTAACTCTTATGGCTATATTTATATAAAGAAATTTTTTTCTATTGACTCTCTGTTTTCCTTTTCACTTTGATCAACGATTTAATATTTGTGATTTATTCAGTTAGCAGTTAGATCACTAGCCAACCCAAACATCTGTACTCCGGTTCCTATTCTTGTCTGCCTGCCCTAGACTTGCCCAACTGTCTGTCCACCTTTGTCCTCGATTTTCCCTGCTCATATACCTCTGATTCACTATAATTAATTCAATGATGCCTGTTTACATTCTTTCAACTTTAATTCATTACTATACTTATTTCTATTTGTTGACGATATATCTAAATAAAATTCATTTAACTGTGTTTCCAGACACATGCACCTATGACATATATTTTTAATATTTCATTATAAACTTCACTTATTTTACGGTCGTTTTAAAACAAAGTCACACATACATTTTCTTCACTGGGATAATCTCTTTCGTTACATATAAAACGTTTTTGTAAATTATATTCCTTTCACTACCTTGAAATCGTACGTACATATTTTCTTCAACTTAACAAATACATTCGAATATTTTCATTAACCATTATAAATATTTTATTTCGGCTTGACTGAGACACAATATTTAGAATCATACATATATATTTTTTTCAATTCACCGGTGATACGTGGCTATTTTAGAATCTCTCATTTATGATTTAACCCTTACTGAACTGTTTTATTTCTTTTAATTTAACTACTTTATATTTTTTTTTTCGGTACACAAACATCACGATAATCTATATTTTTGATCGCTATAATTATAGCTAAATACGCTTCATTATTTTCCTATGAGACTATACACATTTATTTTTCTAACTTTAACTTACTGGAATATACGACTATTTAATAACATTTATATTTCTTCACCATCAATTAGTTGCGCGACTATTATTTCTTTTATTACTTAGCATTAAAATTTTATACAACTTTGTGTTATTCTTTTTTTTCTTCAAAATGATTCATATTATATGGCGGTAATCATTTGACATTATAATTTCTTTGTTCGTTATACTTGTTTAATTATTGCTTGAGATTATCTTTCACTATTCATTTCAATAACTTTCATACTACTAAAAAAAATTTTCCCCCTCGCTACTCTTTGTACACATTTGACGTGAAATGCTCGTATGGAGTATCATCAAAAAAAAAACTTATCCCCTTCGTCTTCGCTTTTCGCCACTTTAACTTGCAACACTAAATTTATATGTTTAAATCCACATATATTAAACAATTTTTTATTTTAGAAAAATTTTATTACATTATAACTTATTTAACACGTGATTATTAAATGTGCAGAAGTTTCAAATCCCGGACTGGGCCCCCAAAATATGTAACGGGCATGGGACGATCGAAAGCTCCAACTTCCCTTTCACTTATAACATGTAATGGGGAATTCTTCTAATTCAAAAATCGTCCACTTTCCGCTACCTCAAGCAGAGAGAAATACGGAAATAAACGAATCGATTTCCGTACCTGACCGAATCTGTCAGCTATACGGATATAGCTTCCAGATTATTTTTCCCGATCAGCTTTCTCCCGACTGCTGTAAGATATTACTGTTACAGCGCTTGGCTAATTTATAAATTTTACAGGCTAAAACACTGCACCATCAACGTTCATGTGCTACTTAATAACTAAAAAAGAATATCAACATGAATAATAGTTTACCCCCTCCCCTCTCTAATGTTAAACTATTTTTTGGAGTGGCGAAGAACGAGGCGAGACAGATTTAGATAAATTAATACATTTTTTAATAATAAAAATAATTAGGTTTGATAAAAAAAGACATAAGAAATATTAACATAAAATTAAACATATTATATTTTTGATAGTGCTATAAGGAATAAATATTTGAAATTCTAATAATAAATGAATACTTAAAATAACTAATTGAAATTCTTATAAATGCTTTCACATTTATAATCGTTAGACTCACTGTCTATCATAAAAGAATGTCATTATCACTCAGGAAAGGCATTTGGCCATTGTCTATTGAATTTAAGTGCACTTATGACGATTTATAAAATAATATTCAAGTTACCTAGGGTTTAGTCTTTGAGTTCCTTCCGATGTGGTTGACCGTCACGTGGATTTTCTCCACTTCTTTAGGAGGGACGGTCGCCTATCATATTTGGCGGTGTGTAGCTTCTTGGTTATTCAGGCACGGAGGATGAGGCATCACAAGCAGGGCAACTACAGGAATCCACAGGCAGGCATTACTACAGCAGTTGTTACATTATTGCAGAACCATTGGTACAGATGGTCCGGATCGACCAGCGATCATGAAGGCCTTAGCCAGCCATAGTATGTGAGGCACCGATAGTAGATGTCATATTGGCTAGTTATATCGATTGATTCTTGGAGCCACAAAATTTCACCTTCTCGACTCGAAGTCTCAAGCTCTAATCTCTCCTACAATCTCTCTAGCTTTCCACTTAACTTCCTTTTTAATTAAAACATTCCAATGGTCCTTTGTCCTTCGGATTCTTTGTTTCCACTTGTTGTTGACACCTTCCATGCTATGCCTTCGGCCATATTTAAACTTATTTTATATGATTTTATAGCACTATTTACATTTTACTTATTTCTTTATTTTCTTTAATTAATTACACAAATTTTAGTATATGTTTTTTTTTTCATTTAAATTTAAATTTCGACGATCATTTATTTTTTATTTAAACTCATGCTTTAACTATACTCCATAAAAACCCGCATTTCGTTTATCGTCAAAGGTGTACTTTGAAACATAGATCCTTATCTTTTTGAACATATTAAATTTCTAGGTTTTTTTTTCTTTCCACGCTACCGAAGTTTTTCCTTTAAACTTTATTTTCCCCAAAATCATATTTACTACATGTTTTCTTTATGCTTCTTTTCTGCTTTAATTTTTCTAGCTTATGCTTTTAATATTATAATTTAATATTTTACTTTTCTCGAAATTCAGACTTTGAATAGCAAAGATAACGATCTTGGTAACTCTAGTTCCCTCTCCTTTCCTTTGTTTTATTAATTTTCAACATTTCTTGATTTTGTTAACTTTTAAGCTCGTTTTTCTTTCTTTATTTATTTATTTGTCTCCAACCCGAACATTTCTAAGTTTTGTATGTTTTACATATACATGTGTGACCACAGTATGTGCGATCATCACAATATATATATATATATCATAATATTAGTCGATTTTAAGCCAATAAACATCACATGACCATCATTTCTTAAAACAGGCAAAACTCTTTATATATATTGCCATTCAGTGCAAGCCAGAGTAATCAATGGATCCCAGAAGGCTTGTGCATAAAATTTCCATCTAGTGCCTACTTATCCAATATCCCCAGAATAGTTACTGGCTTGTGGCCTTCATCAGTGAGGAGCTTTGTGTCTGAGAGCACTGCACTTAGATCTTACAACCTAATGCAACCCTCCAGCAGCCACCTTTTATCTATACTTAACTACAAAACCATGAGACTTAAATTGAAAACACTATAATATTTTTAATCCAAGCTCATCAGCTTATATAGTTATATAGGTCTAAAGTCAGTTCAGCACCCATACATTTTTGGTGTCTTGGGTTTTTTAATAACCAGAGCAACCACTATCTTATTAGGCAGAATTGGTTTTAAGCCAATAAACATCACATGACCACCATTACTTATGTTCAGGCAAAACTCTCTATCTGTATTGCCACTCAGTGCAATACGTATTAAAAACCAAAGACACCAAAATGTATTGGTGCTGAACTGAGTTCAGCCCTATTGCACTGAGTGGCAGTATGTATAGAAAGTTTTGCCTATTTTAATAATAGTTAAGAGCAAGCATAAGAAATGGTGGTCAGGTGATATTTGTTGACATAAAACTAATCCTGCCTAATAGGATAGTGTTGGCTATGGTCATCAAAGAACCAAGGACACCAAAATGTATGGTTGCTGAACTGTGTTCAGACTGATTGGAAATATTATAGTGTTTTCAATTTAAGTCTCATAGTTTTGTAGTTAAGTAGAGATAAAAGATGACTGCTGGAGGGTTGCATTTGATCCTAAGATCTAGGTGCAATGGTCTCAGATCTAAAGCTCCTTACTGATGAAGGTCACAAGCCAGAAAATAGTCTGGGGATATTGAATAAGTAGGCACTACTCTGAAATTATTATTTTGTCAACAAATTGGAAAAGCATTAAGTTTATCAGATATAAAAATAGTGCTCTGATTAAACAATTCTATCTGATTATTAAGCAACAATATTTTTTTTTATTTTATAAAGATTTGCTGTGAAGTTTCTTTTATATAATGAAAAAAAAAATTACTATTCAATATGATAAATTATTTTTATTTTAATTCAAATAAAATATTTTTAAAATTTAAGAGGCGTATAATTTTTTTAAATATTTCATTTACAGTTATATTCATTCTTTCATTCATTCTGAGTTTGAACCTATTAATATGCTTTATAATTATCTTAACTATTTTAATATTAAATAAATTAACATTCCATAAACAAATGAATCCTTATTGTTTTTCTTATTTACAATTTAATAAAATGGATAGATATATGATAGATTTATATATCACAATGCATATAGATGGGCTGATGAATGTTTGTGATAGGAATGAGCTGTAGTGAAAGATGCATTGGTGAAAACAAAAACTTGCAAATATATGTTAATAATTATACATAAAAAGCTTTTTTCATTACATGGTTTTGTGTCCTTATCAAATGTTAGCATTTATGTTACTGTTAACCTACTATTGTACATAAATTAACATTAAAAGCTGCTTAATATTTAATAAGGTCACAAAACTATGTGCCAAAGTTATATGTAATATTTTTGTTTTTTATTATAATTTATATGTAAAAAAAAAACTTTATAATGGATTTAATAAATTTTCATTTTTATAATATAGACAACTGTATCATTTAGAGATGTCAAGTAAATCTACTAAAAAATGTAAATAAACCTTAGAAGTTCTTTTAAGTCACCAAGCAATTGTGCAAATAAAAATGCTACATCATACATATGGATAGAGCACAGAATTGCTAGTAATGACACCCATGCAAAAAAATGATTAACAAAACTCAGTCACAACTTGGCCATAGAGCAAGAAGCTCTAGAATTGCATATTTATAGAGCACTAGATCATAAAAAAACAGTTTTTAATAGCGAGAGACTACTATTATAATTGGTTAGAAATTATAAATGTTTCTTCTGTGAAAATCTCTATGATTAATTGCAACTCTTAGAAAATTATAGTTAATTATGAAGTTTTCAAAAAACAGTAACAGACAGTGCAAATGTGCTTGCCTTCACACAAACAATAATAAGATCTATGGAATAAATAAGATAATATCACATGATCACATTACTATTCTATCTGGAAACAATAGATTTGGAATGAATAGTGCAGAAGGCAAAACAATCATTATTCAAAGGGATCAGTGAAAGGTGAAATACCAGAATAATGCTTATATTTTTAATTCCTCATTCTATGCCCATCCAGAAAAAAAATCACTCATGTTGCATAAACTTTAAGACAAAATTTAACTTCATGCATATCACTGATATGAAATTCGGAATGTGCCCAGTATAACAAAAGTAAATTAGAAATGACATATAGAGTTTTAAATAAAACTTGCATTAGATAAAATATTCATCTGCACTAATAAAAACTATAATAAGAAATTATGTATTTATAGTAGAAACTGCAGATGATCAGTTAATCAGAAATTGAGATCAATATATGCACATAAAAGCAGACAGTTCAGATTAATAACTATAACCAATTGAGCATCAACAAACCTAGAAATTCTGTCAGCAATGAATCTAGATAGTACACTAATAGGTTATTAAACATTAATAAATTTTTTGATACTTCAAAGCCAAAAAGATCTCAATAACTGTGAAATTTGAGTCAATAATCACTGAAAGACAATCATTATAAAACTAAGATATCCATGCCTAAATCTACATCATGATATAAATCCAGAGATGGCAACAGCAGAGCTGTTGTAGGTTTGACCTTTATCAGAAAACTTCTAAAACTGTTAATTCTAAATACATATAAAATAACTAATGCAAATACCCTTTTTGCATTGACTGAGAAATGTAGTAAGTAAAGAGAAATGTTTATTAACATTTTATTCATTAACCAAGATTGTAAATTACACATAATGTTGGAGAAATGTTGTATTTATTATATTACAAAATTTTGATTTAAAATTTCTTTGCTTATATGGATTTCAAGATAAATAAGAAATGGACTCTCTCATGAAAGTTAAAACTAGGCTGTATATGAAAGATTGTTTATATCTGAATTGTATTGGATTTCATCCTTGCTTGTGAAGCAGTCAATCTTAGCCCAAGATAGAACTTCATGGCTCTACACACTTACCAATTACTAACCTAAATTCAAACTCTATGCCCCATCCTGCTCCTTTATTTATGTATGTATAGTTTGTATATATATTTCTGAAAAGTGCAGCTAAAAATTATAAATTTACCTTTTCAATAACATTTTTATTATTAATTCTTTTCTCTATTAAAGTACATAGGTGTGGCTCATATGTATATATATTATGGGAGCATATATATACCAACAAAATATTAACATAAATATTTTATTCTATTGTTTATAAATATATATATATATATTTCTTATTAAATTGTATATTTCTGTAAAATCCAAGATAGAAGATGCAACTTTTAATTGTCCAAAAATAATTAAATGGGTGGAAACATAATATTGTTTCAGTGTTGGGAAAGAATTTTTTAATTAAAGTTTTATTAAAAACAAAAAGGGGAATAAAACTAATAGATTGTATTTTTGTTATAAAAATTTTTGTCAAATTTATTTCCAATCTGGAAATAGATTTGAATATATTTTTGAAATATTATCTAATGATTGCATCTCCAAAAACAATGAACAAAAAAAACATAGTATTTCTTTGAGATTGAAGATTATGTTTTGGGCTAATGATTAAAATAAAAAGCATTCCACAAATACCTGAGTGAGATAAAACAGGCTGATTTTGAATACCAAAAAAATAATTACTGCTGAGAGAATTGTGTTGCCACTATACTCCATGCCACTCTAAAATTTAAGATGATGAATGAGTAGAAAGACAATTGCCCTTCCCAACCATTGTGGCTCATCTCCTACTACTGTGCCATATTGCTGTTGCCCTGAAATGAAGGAGAAGCCTGACATGTGAACTATGAAATGCTGAATGAAAGTTTGCTGTCACCAAAAGAACTCACATGGATCACTTAATTGTCATGCATGAATGTGACATTTAAAATGGACTCTCAAAATTGTGCAAGATAATTATTTTCATGCCACCACCAGAAAGTAAATCTAGTCTAACTTATCTTGAACCCTACTATCAAGATTTGTTTTGTGAACTATTTAACTTTGTATATTTCTTTAAGTAGCAATGTAATTTGCTCTCGAATAATTTCTATCAATCTAATTCTCTCTCATATGCTCTAACTTTCTTTAACTTTGGTGTGGTCATTTATTTATATGCATTCATTATTTAATTGTGTATTTTTTTTACTTTTATTAATATGCCAATCTAAAGCAACCTGGCGAGTTTAATTTCTAAAATCTTTCTTTCTCTTTTTAATTAAACTTCCATGGATTGAAGTTATTAACTTCCCTCAGATCATAATGCATTATTAGTCAATATGTTCACTAGATTGTTTTCCCAAATTAACATTTTATTTGGTGTTTTTAGTATAAAAATTATTTACTTAACTCCAAATAGAATGAAGTAATTCTACCTGAAGTAACTCCATCATTGAGGCTAATTAATGCTATGAAATATTTTAAAATGTCAATCAAATTCTGCAAAGGTGATCTATTTGTTTTCCTATATAATAGTTTTACTTTATTTTTCATACTTTTTAAAATATCAACTATTTAAATATTCCAGTTATTTTAAAATCCACAAAGGTGGGTATGAATCATTTGAAATTAAAAAAGAAAGGGGATAAATTTTAATGTTTCTTTTACTAAATAAAATCTTCTCTCGATACATTTATTATAGCAGCATAGCATATTATTTGTATAAATTATAGCATTAAAATGAGGGTCATTTATTTTAAAGCAGTAAATACTCTTTCATGTCATTAAAGACATGTCCCTGAACGGCACTACTGACATTCACCCAACTCTTGTGAATATATATATATTATACCGGATACTCAATCTATTCTGAAACAGAGGGCGCCACCAGACCACTACGTGTCTGGAAAATTTGTTTACTGTGATCAGAATAGATGATGATGATGGTTTGCGCCGACTAGACTCAGGGAGAAACAAGAGATCTTAAATTGTTTAGACAATTGATACAAAAGCACAAAGACAAACGTCAGCCAAATTAAGTTTAAACATATTGCATAAATTTTATTATGAGAAAATAAATTATTAAATAGAAGTTTATGACACAATAGATGGGGATTAACTCAGGCGTGTACCAGACATACTAAAGGCAAAGCTATGACAGACTGACTGATCTTCTAATAAACAAATTTAAAAGGGAAAAAGCAAATTTCATTCAGCAGAGGATTCACCTAAACATTGGTTTTCACTTTCAGATATTTAAACCATATGCCCCTGAAATCGATCAAAGAACCCAGTGCCGATAAGCTTTCCGAGATCTAAGCATGGTCAGATCTCGAATGTCCTTATATCGGTATGAACTGCACCAATTACTACATTTAAAATAACGGTGATTGATCCACCTCAAGAACAGTCGAAAAATATCATTGAAATGAAGAAACAATTAAACCTGGTGAATCCCAGCCAAACGATCGGCGAAAATTACTTTAAAATTAATAATTAATGGTCCCAATAAGAGATAAGTAAATGATTAGAAAAACAGTTATGTCTGCCCCAGCAAATAAAAAAAAGAAAATAAACTTACAAACAAATTCTGAGTACACGCTCTGACCAATTTAAAGCACACATAATGACTACAAAAAGAAATCTATCGGAGAGTGGTGGATTTACTGCTACATCATTTTTAAGTTTCAAGCAAATGAAATATGTTTATATTACCTCTCTATAAAAGTAGCTAATCTCTCAATAGTAGTTAATCTCCTCTTCAATAGTAGTTAATCTCCTGCTCAATCTATCTAGGAATTCTACCCAGGGTTTATTGAAATGAAAACAACAACATAAAAATCAAATCTCTGCTATCAAAATTGTTTACAATAATTAAAATAAAATCAACAGGAATGCAATTAGCTAGCCAGCTTGTTTTTAAATCAAATGGATTTAAAAACAGGTGGTATATGAAAATTATTTTAAAATAAATCGATAAATATTTTTAAAAAATCCGTTTTACATATAAACGCGTGTATACTTGGATACACGCATTCTTTTTAAATAATATTGCAAATTTAAACTCTACATTTAATTAAAATTAAAAGCTTAATAAATTTCTTTTTTTTTTGTTTAATAACAACACCATTGAACCAGATTTCAATCAGGTTCAACTGCCTCAAAACGTGGTCAAAAAAAAATTCCTGTAACTTTTTTTTTAAAAAAAAAAAACTATAAACACTTTAAAAATATTCTTAGAAATTCGGCCGAATGTTTGCCTCGCACTCATGAAAAACAAAACAATATTTCATTTGAATCAAAACCTTTCTCCATTCTCATAATTCATTAACAAACATTTTTTTTTTATTATTTTTATTAAAAACAATCTGTCCGATTGCTAAATGCTGAACCCTTAACTTTTGTCTGGCGGTTCTTTTACTCCTTTTACTAACTTACTAAAATAAGTTCCTTTCCCACTCTTATATTTTCTTAGCTTATATGAATTTCTCTTGTCTCTTTCTCGTTCTGTTCTCTTTTCTAGCGTATATACCTGGATTTTTTTCTTAACGAAACTTCCCAATTCTTCCTCTTTTCCTACTTTATTTTTGAGCATATCAACACTAGCAAAAAGAAAATTTTTATCTTCTACCCATTTTTCAAACATTTTAAATAAGATTGTTCTATAGATGGATTCTATTTCTGCTTTAAAATCATATTTCTTAATCTTTCTTTTACCTCTTTTCTTCTTTTCAAAACAAACAGTTATTGAAACCAATTTATTTCTAGTTTCCTTAGGAGACTCTTCTACCTGTTTTTCTGTTTTTACCTTATAACTTTCTTCTATTGCTTTATTTACATTTACTAAATTTTCCACCACACTTTCTACTTGTAACCCATCTGTGCTTATTTCTAACTTTATTTCCAACTTTTTCTGTCCTAATACTATCCTGTGCTACTTTAATTTCTATATTTTTTATGACCTCAACTTTTTCTACTTCTTGAGTTTCTTCTACTTCTCCCATCATTTCTCGTCTCATTTCTTTCATTTTCCTAATCATTTCTTCCTTCATTGCCTGTTGGCCCTACTTAATTTCCTCCTTCATTTCTATTACCAACTTCATCAACATCTTCATCATCATCTGTGACTCACTCTCTTCTTTGTTAACTATTCCCATTTTCACACCAGACTAAATTTTCAATACTAACTTCTTAAAAGAAAATCTAAAATCTAATAGCAAATAAAACGCTATTTACTGTTTTCTATAAATTATTTCAAAACAAAGACGAACTATATTTAACTCTTCATATAAAATTACTCCGACAGACTTTTTGAAAATATGCTTTTTAAGTTTCTAAATTATTTCATTAAAAAGAAGACGAACCCCATTCTACCAAACTGCTCCAAAATACATGCAATAATTATCAAAACCGAACCTCCACCTACTAGATCTTGCCTCTTACACCTGAAATCTTTCTCAATCATCCAAACAAAATCTCACATGAGTTTGAAAACTCCAAGCCTCATGTTGGTAGCACTAAAAATTACTATCCTCTATACCGGATACTCAATCTATTCTGAAATAGAGGGCACCACCAGACCACTACGTGTGGAAATTTTGTTTGCTGTGATCAGAATAGATGATGATGATGGTTTGCACCGAAAAGACTCAGGGAGAAACAAGAGATCTTAAATTGTTTAGACAATTGAGACAAAAGCACAAAGACAAACGTCAGCCAAATTAAGTTTAAACATATTTCATAAATTTTATTATGAGAAAATAAATTATTAAATAGAAGTTTATGACACAATAGATGGGGGTTAACTCAGGTGTGTACCAGACATACTAAAGGCAAAGCTATGACAGACTGACTGATCTTCTAATAAACAAATTTAAAAGGGAGGAAGCAAATTTCATTCAGCAGAGGATTCACCTAAACATTGGTTTTCACTTTCAGATATTTAAACCATATGCCCCTGAAATCGATCAAAGAACCCAGTGCCGATGAGCTTTCTGAGATCTAAGCATGGTCAGATCTCGAATGTCCTTATATTGGTATGAACTGCACCAATTACTACATTTAAAATAACGGTGATTGATCCACCTCAAGAACAATCGAAAAATATCATTGAAACGAAGAAACAATTAAACTTGGTGAATCCCAGCCAAACGATTGGTGAAAATTACTTTAAAATTAATAATTAATGGTCCCAATAAGAGACAAGTAAATGATTAGAAAAACAGTTATGTCTGCCCCAACAAATAAAGAAAAGAAAATAAACTTACAAACAAATTCTGAGTACACACTCTGACCAATTTAAAGCACACATAATGACTACAAAAAGAAATCTATCCGAGAGTGGTGGATTTACTGCTACATCATTTTTAAGTTTCAAGCAAACGAAATATGTTTATATTACTCTCTATAAAAGTAGCTAATCTCTCAATAGTAGTTAATCTCCTCTTCAATAGTAGTTAATCTCCTGCTCAATCTATCTAGGAACTCTACCCAGGATTTATTGAAATGAAAACAACAACATAAAAATCAAATCTCCGCTATCAAAATTGTTTACAATAATTAAAATAAAAGCAACAGGAATGCAATTAGCTAGCCAGCTTGTTTTTAAATCAAATGGATTTAAAAACAGGTGGTATATGAAAACTATTTTAAAATAAATCGATAAATATTTTTAAAAAATCCGTTTTACATATAAACGCGTGTATACTTGGATACACGCATTCTTTTTAAATAATATTGCAAATTTAAACTCTACGTTTAATTAAAATTAAAAGCTTAATAAATTTCTTTTTTTTTGTTTAATAACAACACCATTGAACCAGATTTCAATCAGGTTCAATATATATATTGTACCCTCACTTCTTGATATATGATATAATTTAAAATATGACTAGCTCAATTAAATCATTATGCTCGGCTAAAATATATATAACTATCTTTAATATATTTTTATAATACTATATCTTATTAAAATTTATTATAACTTATCAAAAATTAATATGGTTCAATATTATGTACTAATTAAATAAGTATTTACTAAAATCATGAGACTGTGAAGTGAAGTTACAATTGGTAATTGAATTTACATTGAATCAATGTCTTTCCAAGACACTGTCTCAATGGCATAAGAATACTATTACCTCTTTCTTATCTCATTACTAACTCTACAGCACTCTTATGACTTTTATAAAATGAACTATCTTTAATAATAATAGATAAATAAATATCAATCTTTTGTTAAGGAAAAAATAATTAAATATTCTCAGATTCTTCTAATTATCTTTAAAGTAATAATAATTCGTGCAGATAGGAATGATAAGGGATTTAATATCAAACCTAAATACACCTAACTTATTCTAATAACAATAACTAACAATAATAATCTTTAGTGTATAGCTTAATCTTATCTATTTGATTATACCATTAATCATTAAGAAAATAAGTAAATCATATACATGTCTTTCATTTCCATATAGTATCTTAATTTTAAAATAGACCAAAATCTTATAATTTAACAATTTGTGGCAATAAATAATATTATACTCTTATATTGTGCATTATAATTACTTTATGACCATTGTAATATTATATGTTAATGTCAATCAATTTCTATAAATTATATTAAGAAAATATTGTGTTTCTTTCTCAAATAATAAAAAAATAATAAATTCATATTGTGCAAATATTATGTTACATTCAAATTATCTGTTGTCAAATGCTGTGGTGTAAAATAATGAATTCGACACACTTTTAAACAACTTAAACAAATTTATTTACATCAGACTTTAACAAATAACTTAGTTACACTATTTACATTACAAATGGAACTAAAGAAAATAAAACAAAAATAAGAAAAATAATAATACAAGATTTTTACACTGTTACTATTTCCATAATCATAAATAGATAATTTATACATTTATTAAATGTTCTATCAATAACATTTAATTAAGTTTATGATTTTAAAATTTTAATAAACATCATTTGTCATCAATTAATACAAGAAAAGGTTTTATGTGAAATATCA
>JAQFVV010000793.1:146511-218225 GCA_028023455.1 Epiperipatus broadwayi | reverse complement strand
AATCACCAGTAAAATTATATACTCATTTTAGTTTAGTTTTTAAAAAGCAAATTAATAATGTGTCAGATTGTTCAAGTAAATGAATTTTGTTTCAAAAATAAATTTCTATTTATAATTGTTAAAAAATAATATACAGTGGACAACACAAAATTTATTTTTTTCAACTTATTTCAAAATGCAATCTACATTAATTTCTTTCTCAATTTACATTCATGTAAAAGTAAATATTTTTTACTAAAATCTGAACTATTCTTCTCAAATAATTATATTTTGCCACATATTTTCTGAAAATAATAATAAATATGTAAAAAAAAATATTCTAAAACACTACTTGTTCATTTTGAAAATCAAAACAAAGAACTTAGAACTATCAAAGTTCACATGACCACCACTTTTTATGCTTGCTTATAACTGTTTTAAAACAGGCAAAACTCACTATGAGTAGGTACTAGATAGGGATTTTATGCACAAGCCTTCTGGCATCAATTGATTAACCTAGCTTGATGTGTCTGACAATATGTATAGTGAGTTTTGCCTGTTTTAAAACTGTCAAAGTTGATGAGAAGTTTTCTCTTTTGTTGAAAATGACAAACAACCTATCAGCACCTTGGAAGGCAATCCATATCCCATTGTTATAATTTCAAATTTAAATATTATTCATTTTTGTTGTAAAATAATTCTAAAGATGTCAGCATTGTATAGTACGTTTTTGTTTATAAAATAAACATAAAATCCACAAAATAGCATAAAAATTAGCAGTTTGAGAGCAAGTTAAAACCATTAATGTGTATTGTCAGTGCAATCAGAAAAAAGGCTAAAACATCTGAATGCCCCCAAATGCTTCTGAAAAACTATCACCCCACTAGAAGGCTTCAGTGCCCTTTTTGGAAACCACTGTACAATACTATTACCCTAAATGGACTTTTAATATTTGTCAAATAGAAGTAAATAATAATTATTTTTTTGGGTGATTCTTATATATAAAGGGTCATTTTTACTTTATTTTAAATAATATGAATTTATAAATAAGAATTATTATCAAGATATTATTTAAAATAAATTCAATTTAAAAAAAAAGAATTTGTAATAACTTTTCTATACTTATTAAAATTATTTTTAATGAAAATAAATCATTATATATCACATATGTATGCTAAGCTTTTAAATTTATATAAGTTATTAATAAAAAAGGCAAATAATAATAATTATAATCATGTAAATGCAATGCACAGAAATAAATTTTCTTAGTTTAAAATAATCATAATTAATTATGTAATTATTCCCATTAATCTCATTCATTCATAGTTAAACTTATATTTGATTATTGAAAATTAGATTGTATGTAGGTGGTTTTATATAAGTGCAGTTGATTGTTTAATGTTTGGTAATTTACAAATGTTCTCCCAAGTGGGAGAATACATTCCTATCAGTTTAATGAGTTAGAGATCAATCTCAGAATAAGTCATTGCTGTACAAATTGTACATTGTATTAAATTAAACTTTAAGACAAAAAGAGACTCTATAATTATTATGTAGAAGGTTTATTCAGTTAGGGTTAAGACCAAAATGGCCAACCCTTTTTAGTTATTTTACGTAAGCAGTTATATTTAGGTATATGATCTAAAAAAAAAAGATTATTCCTTATGATTATTATAATAAAGATTATGTTAATATATATTGTAACCTCAACATTATACATTTATTTATTAACTTCACTTTACGTGCGCCAATCTTTAATCTCTAGGTGTGTAACCTCAATTTCATTTTATTTCATTTATTTCAAGTAGCTAGTCGATCGAATCTAACCTTAGGATCAAACAAGGATGGCTAGTGTGGTTATCTACTGATATTAATAATAAGATTAAGTATACCTGGGCACCAAATTGCAACTATAAATCGTAATTCCCACCAGAGATCATCATCATCATCCATGCTTATGATTATAGAAGATAATGAAGAAAGTAATTAAATTGTCAAAAAATATAATGTTGATAAATACAACTCAATTTATTGTGGTCTTGGTTTCAAACCTAGCATCAATTATGCAAACGTTTCATGACAAAATTTATTACTAAATGAATAATAATGAGACAACTTTTTTCCACAACTTTAATATAAATACACGATCTCGAGTGGCAGCTACGAAAATGTTGTATACATTTCCAATTCATATACGATTAGAAATAATTTAGTAATCGATGCGGAGAACTCATAAATTATACTTATAATATAAAATTATTATTTAGTTTAAAACAAGATAAAGAAGGGTTACAAATAAATCTTTCCCATTTAATCCCATTAATTTATTTTTGTTCTCAGCATCTATCACTCTCAATAGCTACAATTATATAACACGGAATATCGGTGTTATGTTCTCTAATCTGATAACTCTTAATCCTATTTCCTTAAACATACATATTAACCTTTCAATCAACTATTAATTCATGATAATTATTATAATAATAGTATTTCCAGTTTTATTATTTATGCTACTTGACTTCCAAGCTAGCTGTTAGATTTAATAATCGAACTACTCTTTCTCAAGGTCTAGATCTGCCAACTAGGTGCAATTATGAACGATTACATTGCAATGGATATGATCCCAAAAATTTGCTAAACTAAACTTTAATGTGAATTTACTAGTGGGAATCATATTAAATACCGAAAGCAGAAAAGGGATTTTATGTCTGCTCTCAATATTCATAACATTGCAATGAACCGAATGATTAAATTTAATAAACCTAAATTAACTATTTTCTTTCAACTTAATCTATTTTAAATCATCTGTTTTCCCAAATTTAATTAATAATTTTAAATCTATTACATTTTGCCAAAGTAAACTATGGAAATAAACCATGAACATTAATCATATAAATCGATCAAGGAAATTACTGATGTAAGTGAAATATGGAAATCGATCATAAAATAGATTATGCAAATCAACTATGAAAATAAATTATGTGAATCAACTATGAAATCAACCAATATAAAAATGAATAGTGTAAATCAATTATGAAATCAATCAATATAAAATGAATAATATAAATTTAAGTGTGATCTAATATTAGTTCTAGATATAGGTGCTGGATATAGATTCTGAAGATATTTGAAACATTAAAACATAACACTCATGTAATTTCATAACAATAACAACCTGAATTCACTCCAGTCAAACTGGTTCCTGCACTACAGGAGATTCCTCAAGAATATAGCTCCTACATGTCACAACTGCCATAGAACCTGTGAAACCTTTGATCATATGATAAATGATTGCCCAGTATATAACAAAATCAGAACTTTCATTACTTACCACTGCCACATTTCACTGAACAAAATTTTAAATATTAAATGTTGCTTCCTGTCCAGGGATTATGTCACCACAAGACTCTCAACCTTTCTCACTTATGCCTTCTGGATGGCCAGATGTCGCAACAAGTTTACCTTTCCTCATTCCAAGCCTGAAGACACATTCATTTCCAAGCTAAAGGAATTTTGCCATAAGGACAGAATAATCTCATCCAGATTTTTATTTGACAACATGTGGAGCCTGATTAAGCTGGATTAACAACATCAGTAACCACATCTGAACATTTGATTGCCTGACTAACATGGATAACTATTATTTTTAATTTACAATTGTATCATTATTACATATGGTTTTTCAATAAAATTATTTATAAATATAAAATATAAATAACAAATCTTTATTACAATAATAATAATAAAGAATAAAATACACACCTACATATAATTTCATTACACTCAAATGTTATATGATATGAGATTTACTAAAGAATAATGCTGATGACACATAATACATATTTAAATTAACTAAATTTCTAGATAACTCAATCATTGTCTTGACCCATCTATTAATTGAATATTAAAAATGCTCAAGCACGGAATCATAATTCTGTATTTACATATAATATAAAATGCTATTTTAACTTTGAGAAAACCTATAAATTCCTGCTCCACCTTTCATTGCAACCATTATCAATTGGACTATTCCAAAATAATTATCAGTTTTACTTATTGTAACAGGAAATAATAAATAATTATCAATTTTAATTATTCCAACAAGCAATAATCTTTTATATTTCCTAGGAAAAGGATGATGTGACATGAAAAATCTCTCATTGGTTCTGAAAATGGGTTTAAATTCAAAAACCATAAATTTATGTTCAAGCATGCCAAATATTCATGCTTTTCATTTTTGACTGTATATATTTTGATAGGCCAGCATATTGCCCTCAGCTTGACAATATTCAATTTTATTATCCTTCACAAAATTGACTACATGCCAGGTCATCTTCCAAATTAAAATCTCTATCATCTTCTTTATCAACCCACATACATCTGACTGAAACCCTTGTCAAAGTGATTTTAGATTGTCTTGCAAAACTCTCTATATATTCTGTAACACTATGCAGCTTTATCATGCATATATCAATGCCTCAGTAAAGCAAGTTAAAAAAAAAAAAACAAATCCCAACTTCAAATGTCTGCATTCACCAGAGAGAGATATTCTGTGAGACCTAGAATCATGTTAAGAACTCTTTCTCTACACACTTACTCTATATAGGCATGCACAACATTTTCCACAACTTTAACAATAACTCTATCAATAATTTCCTACTTTAATAAAAATAAATGGAGCTGGAAACTGGTCCAAGATCTCCTCTGCACTAGTGAATAAACTATGAGATAGTTATTTCCTATATATCCCTCTGAAGTGGTAAAATAATTCTAACCTCAGTAATAACAAGCACTTATAGCTTTACATATGCACACACATACATTGATTACAGTCCAGATAAATGACAAAGACTAACCAGATCTAGTGTCAAAACCATGAACTATCCCAATTTAAAAGTCAAGCACACAACAACACCCATCCAACATTTATATTAATAACAGATCAAATCAACATATAGCATAGCAATTTATTTTTCATATGATCATCCAATCACTCTTTGTACATCTAATATTAAGCAAAAAATTTTGTCAATAAAAAATATTTTGTATCTCTTTTTTTAAAGATATGTAAGCATTTAAACTTCATCATCAAATTTTTTTTTTACTTCAATGGGTCTTATGGATCAAAATCATTTCTCTTTTTTTTAACATTTTAACCAAAAAAAAATTAAATTAATATAAACATTAAAGTTTTTATTAAACATGCTACATATTATATAAGTAAATCAAAATAAATAATAAATATTAAACATTACAGTTTGTCTCTTTCTATTGTCTCTTTCCTTCGAGGCTAAGTTTGAAGACTTGAAATTATTGTTCCACCAGTTAATTACTATTTAGTTCATTTGTTTTGGAGATAGCTATATAGACACACGTACTGTATCTTTAATCAAGATGTAGCTACATTGATAATTAAAAGTGGTTTTAAAAAAGGCCTGCAGATCACTTTTTCATTTTGAAGATTTCCTGGGTTTGAATTTAGATGCTTCTTCCTTTTTCCATTTAGATTTAAAACTCAGTCAAAACAAGTAGATTGTATTATTAAAATATGGATTGGCTATTTAACATTATATAAAAGTTTGATCGCTTTCAATAAAATTTGATAAACCAAATATAAATATCAATACACTGCATACAAAATCTTTTATTAAGAGATGATTTGGTCATCAATAATTGACTTTAGAGAAAGTGAAATGCAAACCTATTACAATTGAATTAGAAAATTCATATTTAAGTCACAATTTTACACTTCTTAAGTATAGTCAATTGTCTGAGAGAAAACTGAAAAATCAGAGATAAATTGGCAAGTTAGTTTTGAATTAGCAAGTCTCCCCTTACACTTTCTTCAGACTTTTATAGGCAAAGGAGAAAAAAATCTGGTTTCTCTAATCTTGATTTTTTTCAGGAATTCACCATTTAAAAACTATTTGTTAACTGTTAGCTTTAACTTCTCAATTACAGCTCCGATTTCAACACATGACCTAAACACATTGCTGGGTGATTTATGAAAACCAATTAAAAAAAAACCAATTAAAAGAATATCTAAGATTGCTGACAATTTTTGCAAAATAAATCTTACTAAATAATTTTTATTTAGACTTAAATTTTAGGGTTGCAAATAACAAAACAAAACAAATTCATTATACCCTAGATATTAAATAATACAGAACACAATATATAAATTTCTATAAAGGGAGAAAAAATCTATATATCTGTGTCACACACCCATACATATGTAAGCAGAACATTAAATAGAAAACTGCCTGTACATGTTAACACAAAATATCTTTTATAACTTCTTATAATCATAAACCTATTTATAACAAGTTCAATTCCAATTTTCACTAATCTTTTATTGATAAATATTAAGATTCATGAAGATTCTTTATGTTAGACATAAAAATATTTATTTTTCAAATATTATAGTATGTACAAAAACCACTCCCCCCTTTATTACAAAATGCTAGCTATTATTTTAAACAAATACAAACAGATTCAATCTATATATGTGAGATTTAAACTACCCAGTTATCAATCTTTCCAAATGAAACTTTTCAATTTTTTCTTAAGCTAAAAAAATTTTTTTTTGCTTATAAATAGCTCATTTTCTCATCATTGGTTTATACATGACATAAACCAAGGGTTATATATATATATATATATATATATATATATATATATATATATATATATATATATATATATATATATATATATATATATATATATATATATATATATATATATATATATATATATATTAACCTACACTACCAACACCACTCATATATATTACATGAGCGAAATGCCCGGCGCCAGTTCTATTAATGAATAGAACAATACAACAAAAGATATAATAAATAATTACTGAGACTCTATATTTAAGTTTATGTTCAGCTCAGCTCAGTGGGAGGCTATAGGCAGATCATAAGATATATGATAATAAATGAATAAAAGAAGAAATATTATAAAACATTTAATATAATGTAAATTCCTTTGTTAATTAAGTGTATGATGAAGAATCATAATGTTTACTTAGTACAGTCCATTAAAAATATACTTTAAACCTAATTTTTTCTTTCATCCCAGTATAACATATATATCAGCTTGCTATAATTATACTCTTAACAATTCTGTGACTTGGCATATTATAATCTAAACATCTACTTTAATGCCAATCAAGAAATAAACAATAAGATCTCAGAGAATTTAACAAACACAGTTGAATTAAATAAACTACATTGGACCATAAGTTATAATTATAAAGTATGATAAAATATAATGAAACAAATTGACTAAATATTTTACTGTGTTTCAATAATAAGATAATGACAGAGATAGGGTATTTTAATCTCATATCATCATCTGACAAATATACTGACCTGGCAACCTTTCTAATACATTTATCAAGTGGCAAGTACTCTTTATAATGTTTGGATTAAGAAATGCAATATTGTCAGACACTAGCAAATTTAATATTATAACTCTAAAATAATATATCTGTTTTATAATAGATTTATGAAATGTGGAGATGTGGAAATGGAAATGCAAATGTACACAAGAATAACTCAAGACACAGTTCTTAAGATTTTAAATAACTAAACAAATCATTTATTATAACAAATAAACTTGGTTTAACATAATAATTACAAATGGACTATTTGTTTTACATATATTTAGATTATCAAATTTTTTTTTTTTTAGCATCAGTTTGGGATTATCCTTACTATCAAAGCAAATTAATAACAAAGCCTAAATATCCTGTCTTCGAACACAGGCTTTGCCTATATGTTTCATCTATATGACAATAAATAAGTAAAATGTTATATTATTGGCACAAAAAAAAAATAGATACTTTCGAGAGGATATTACTTTTGATTGATAAAATAAATCAAATTACTTATATTTGGCTTTCAACAAAGCAACTTTCTCTAATTGACTAATAATCACTTTCAATTACGTATACCTTTCATTTATAGCACAAAATCATGTTTACTCTGATGATTTGTAACATTATTTAAATAAATACACTGTATTTTAAAATATTTATTTCCCGTTTTAATCTTAATACTTTATACTTCTATTAAATGAATGTAGTATATTTCAAAAGCATTTATTTCTCATTTTAATTTCAATAATTCTATACTTTATATACGCGATATTATTTATAGTACGTGTGTGTGTGCACGTTCAAGCAGCAATAACGTAAAACAATCTTTTCTATAAATTCTCCATTCATTAAGAAAATATCATACAATTATTTTATTTCGAACAATGTTGTAATTCATCAATAAAAATATGACACTAATACTACATCAAGAGTTAATCTAGCAATTTATCTAGCCACATATTAATTAACACAAAGCTATATTTTTACGATTATGTATACTATACGTTATAAGGGGAATCTACATGAGGAGCAGATAAACATTTATTGAACACTTCTACAATACTTCATCTGATTCTAAATATACCTTTGGTGGAGAACATTTACTCAACACCAAAAATCAAAGAAAAAATGTCACATAACTTCCTGAGCATCATTTAATCATACTTCAACAATAACTCATCTACTTCTAAATACATTATTGGTGGGGAACTATTCCTCATCACCAGGGCCCTAAGAACATCACTTCAAAAAATATCATTAATCATATGCCTATAAAATAAACTAAGCTCTACTCATGGAAAATTATTAACATATACTAAATAAGGAAGATTTTTTATTTCTGCAGACATTCTAACGCAATCAAATTTCTTTCTATTCTCATAGCTTATCTAAATATCGAACATCATAAATACATGCCAGCAGATAAATACATACAGATAATATACCAATTCGTTCAACTCAGTAGAATATGACAATGTATGAAATTTATGCATAAAATATTCACAAACTGAATTCTTTCAAACAAATAGCATAATTGTGCAAAACAAACACACACCAGCGAATAAAAAGTATATATAATATTAACTCTAAATTACACACCAAGCAGATAATACGATAATTAAATATTTCATTAAGGCATAACTTTTAATTTAATAAACTTTAGGTTACTTTTTAAAATTTAATGGTTCTAATTATTACGAACGAACTCTTTTTATATCTAACAAACTATTTCTATCATAAGTTCATTGATATAAACAAAGAACAAAATTTTCACTTTGACATAATAAAGTATACAAAATAAATGTAAGCCTCTCTAATAAAATATTAAAAAAATATTTCTTTCATTCTCGTAAGGAAACAATAAGACCTAGTTGAACACAATCAATTTTTTTTACCGGGAGTCCGGAGACGGTCTTGAAAATCAAAATAACACAGATTATAAATGGACATAATAATAAATAAAACCTATCTACCTATCACATATATTAATTATGACAAGCAATAAAAAAAATAAAGAAACAAAGGTTACTAGTTTTGTAATTTAAAATAAAAGTTCATTTGCAAAGCTCGGTTCCATGGTTTACGAAACAATATGGGACACATTCCTAACTGAATTTAAACTAAAATGCACTTCTACAGTATAACTTAAAAAAATATAAGCATAACTTAAATATGCCCAGCACCTTTCAGTGTTCATAGCATATCCATTCGAAGTACCAAATCATACACAAGCAGTGAATTTCTCATTTATTATACAGAAAATATAAGACATTCTCTGTGCAGTTCTGGCTTAAATATGCAATTATCCTTAGTATTTTTCTGAAAAGCATCTAACACTTTAAATTGTCCTTAGTAATTCCATAATTACTAATGCTTTGTTTTATACAGAAAATATAAGACATTCTCCGTGCTGTTCTGGCTTAAATACACAATTATCCTTAATATTTTTTCTGAATAGCATCTAACACTTTAAATTGTCCTTAGTAATTCCATAATTACTAATGCTTTGTTTTATATTCCATCCTTATTGAAGAGAACCAAAAATTACCAGCATTTGTGTCCTTCTATTCAATTTAAAAAGAAGTAGCTTACATTTTATTTCCTTAATTTAAAAATGTGCATTAGTTCCAGAAATATCAAATAAATGAATACTGTTATCTCCTTTATGATGAACTTAAACATAGTATGATCTATCAAAATAGACACATCCTTAAGTCTATGTATAATCTTCACAAAGAACACTACACAAAAAATAGTGAGAAATTAAAATATATTCTATAGAACAGTTCTGCATGCGTTTTCCATATATATATATATAAATATGTTGCTTACAGATACAACAATAATATTTATGTAAACCATTCTTATTTAAAATGGCAATTAAATGAAATAATATAGACAGGACATTATTAACATACATTTTAAAAAGAGTAATAGTTATAAAGGGATTAATTCAGAAATGTTGAAATCGAAGAGAGTTAACCAAACTGACATACCTTTTTTAAAACCTTAGAAATGCATTTTTTTTAATTAATGTTTTCCATAATAAAGTTCTTAAGCTCCTTTGGAAGTTTTACTCTAAAGTCTAAGTCAATTTGACTTCAGTAACTGGCTTTAATTTTTACAATACATGAACAACTGTTTACTGTTTACAATTACATTACAAAGAGCAAATTTTACACTGGAAATCTTTTTTTAAAAAAAACCTCCCTTTAGCAAAGTTTATTTGCCTTTCCCAGGGTTATTCCCACACATCTTGCTAACTAACTAATTACATATGCAAAAACAAATCTCTTCAAAAAAAATCATTTTGATTTTTAACACTAAATGAAGACAAGAAAAAAAAATACAAATAATAAAATAAATAGCTTTTACAAAGTTGAAAGAAAAATGAATATTAATTAACTATCAAATAAAAATGATTAATAATTTATTCAATTTATAAAATAATTCATTGATCTAACTATCTATTAATCATTGGAAAGAAATATATATTTGTTAATTATTTAAGTTAACGACTGTAATTTAAATGTTTTTTTATTGTGAATGTACTATTGTTTGCTGTTATTAAAGATGAAAATGAAATGAAACATAATGCAGAATCATACATGCATACACATGTACTACAACCTAAATATTGAACCATCTTAACTAAATATAATTGAAACTGCTATTAACTGATGATAAAAAGGATAAGAATTAATGAATAAGGATATTTGAAACCATTCAAATAATACTACAATAATATAAAATAACTTTGCATCTTTCCAACAAGATGTATCAATTCCACTAATAAACAACCCCCCTTCCTTACATTAAATACCTCATTAACCATAATTATACTAATAAATACATATAAAGTGGTCAATAAACTGCATAAGCAACCCATACCTATGTTTTAAACAATCTCCAGAAAAAATAATTTAAAATTCTAAGGCTATTTCATTTTTTTATACAATATAACTATTTAATGCAGATACAAAGTATCTTAAACCCTTGTGCCCATTCAGATGGCCACCATATATATATATATATAATGTGAGAGTACCATATGAGTCTCATCTAAAACAATTTGTGTTCCTTTGTGAATTTAACTGTGCCTATATTGAATCAACAGATATAAATAACATACACCTATCTTAAGCTTTTCATATATCAGTTATATACATATGCTAATTAATATTAAAAGAATAATTCTAAAAATGAATTATTCTAATTTGTTTATACACACACATAAATAAATGTTTCTAATTAATAGTATTTTTTTATTAACCAAAACTTGACATTGACAAAGCCATACGTCATCATTAAATTTTATCAGTTGAAACAAAGGAAATAAACATTTGGGGTTCATTACAAATTGTATATTTTAAACAATAGAGAGTGTGAGCATGATTATGTGATATGCTTGCAGAAATTAATCCAGTATAAAAATGAACTAACATTGTTATATAATAATCTTCTATTTAGTTATAAAGGCAATAACTACATCTGTAAATTTAAATGTGTTCAAATTTAGAACACATTTAAGAAAAAAAAGAAGATTCACTATTTTAAAACTGTCTTCAAGTAATTAATTTACTTACCTTTAATATTATAAAGAACTATAAAAAAATAATCATTGAAATTGACAAGGTTATAAGAGTTATCAAAGTCTTCAAAATGAGTTTTCAAAATATATGTTTAAGAAGACAAAAATTTATAAAGATGTTCTTTGGCTAGAGAATTTATGCCAAGGATTTCTGCTGATGTTTTAAACTTGAACATGTAAATTTATTCCTACTTAATGCCTAAAGTATAATCATTGTAATTTCCACTAAAAAGGTTGCCTTAATAATGGAGTATTATATGGAAAAAGATTTTAAATATCTTACTATGCAAATATTTAAAAGAATGAATATTTGGATTACCTTTTCGAAGGATGATCAAGGAACTTTACCTTTCAACATTCATCGTCATGTTATTTCATTTAAGGAGGAATATGAAACCATTATTCTTTCGCACTTTGGAATACTTTGTTGTGTACTTTAATAACTCTTAAACTTTATTTCCTTTGTGAATAATTATATTTACGTGGAGAAATTATTTCATATATTAAATTGATTTTAACAGAATAGGTGGAGAACTGATAAGATGAACATTTTATTTTTATTTATTTAATAAAATTTAGATGTTGATATTTTGATATTATTTATTTAATAAAATTTAGATGTTGATATTTTGATATATGCTCTGATGAAAAATTGATGGCTGACTAAGGTAAAAGTTTTTAAATTATTTCAATTTGGAAGTAAGTTTTATTATATTACAAATTGAACCTTACCTGACAATTATCATAATTTCTTTTTAAACAATAACATAATTAATATCAGAATACATTTTATTATTAATCTAGTGTGATTGGATGTTATCTTATATAGACATATAACACACACTGAATCATTTTAATGACACAATAAGTAGATTTATAATGTATGGTGGTATTATTTATTGTACACATGATTTTAAATTAAATATATGTAAATAATTACATTATGTTTTTTTCTGAATGTTAAATAGTTTATTATTGTATATATATAAGCACAGATTATAATTCTAAATTTTAAATATTTTTATTATTTATGTGATAATATTTTTATTTCTTTTACGGATTAAAATGTACGAATAAGCATTTATTTTATAACGTCTTGCGTGCGATTATAATTACGATAGAATGACAGCCTGTTAAGCTAAATTGCGCAGACGCTGTGAGAATGTTGTTAATAAATGAATACCTACGAACAACCACATGATATAGTATTTATATAATAGTAAAAGGAATCCCTAATTTGATTTTAAAATTAAACAGGTCTCGTTTGTTTATTTTATTTAGTCATTTTATAAAAACAATAATTATAAATATACATACATACTCACGCATATATATGTTGAATCAACTTAGTGATTTAATATTTATAAAAAAGGTATATATAGCTTATACTAAATTTATCATTACTATGGGATATTTGTGGAAATGCCTGAAAAGAGTCAATTGCGATTTCTACTCTGAGCTCGAATTCCGAGAGTAACAAGGTTATTAATAGCTGATAAACAGAGCAAAACTCTCCATACAGTATTGCCACCTGTGCTAAACAGAGTAATCAATGGATGCCAGAAGGCTTGTGCATAAAATCCCTATCTAATGCCTACTCATCCAATATCCCCAGACTAGTTTCTGGCTTGTGGCCTTCATCAGTGAGGAGCTTTGGATCTGAGAGCACTGCATCTAGATCTTAGGATCTAATGCAACCCTCTAGCAAACACCTTTTATCTCTACTTAACTACAAAACTATGAGAATGAAATTGAAAACACAAAAAATATTTTCAACTTAAGCTCAATAGCTTATATAGTCATATGGGTCTGAACTCAGTTCAGCACCCATACATTTTGGTGTCTTTGGCTCTTTTACAACCATAGCCACCACTATCCTATTAGGCAGGATTGGTTCTGTTAAACCACCCTCCCTTTTTGGGGGGGGGTTTTTTTAATCACATCTTCCATGGCATTCTATAAGAAGACTCAAAGTCCGAATATAATTAGATGTAATTTCCTAGAGTCCTGAAAAGGATCGTCTCATTATATATATATATATATAGGATCATCCCGTTATTATATATATATATATATATATATAGAGAGAGAGAGAGAGAGAGCATACACAACATGTGTAAGAAATTGGAGATTTGATAGTTGGAGAAATGTTATATTTATGAATCCATACATGCATAGAATTATATTTAAGTTTATTGAAAATAGGAAAGTATAGTGAGTGTGACATTATCTATGCATACATTGATACTATGATGTATAAAGATCAAATAATTTTGTTAAAGAAATTATTTGTATATCAGTTACTGATTATATTTTATAAATAAATTATTGTTATGTGGTTTGTTCATTTTATTAAAATAAATAAATTGTACATAAGTGCACTGGTTTATGTAAGATTTCCTGGTCTTTCATCATTCAGCATGACAAGTTATACTCTCCACAATTTAGTCCAGTTTTACAAATGGGGCTGTGTAATGGTTATATTAATATATTGAATAAAATATTGTTTTAAATAAACATGTGTGTTTATTTGCTGATAGTTAAACAGGTGACGAAAATGTAATTTATGTAACAAAATAATCATTCAGTTTTCATCCACATCTTTCACTATCCTTGCTACTTTCATTACTATTTTTCATCACATAATTAACTTTTTCTATGATAAAGAAATTATGATCACTATTACATACTTTATCTTTATTATAAAACACTTTAAGTTTTCATACTTTATTCATTGCCTCTTTCTCTACTAATAAATAATCTATTGCGTGAAATATATTATTTCTAGACAATGTGTATTGTCTCTCATAAATATTTGATAATTTTCAATACTCAAATTCACTCTGTGACAAAAAAATTTCAAAAGCTGTCCATTCCTATTATCCACATCATCAATTTCTTCAATATACACATTCCTATCCTCTATAACCATTATTGTCTTACTCTTTTTTAAACTCTGTTTATCCTTAGCTTGGAAATCTTATACCCTACTGTTCCATTCCATTATAGTTTGTCTATCTCCAGTGGTCATATACACTATATTCACCATTCATTGTTATCTTCCTAACCTTATCTGAAATCACAAATGTTCTTGACTCTTAAATGTATGTAAATATGTTTTTGACATAAATCATATACCACCACCTTTTCTTTTTATTTTTATTTTCTATTTATATTCTGCTATACCAAGTCTTTCAGTATAGGTTTTTCTTATTTATCTTAAATGTGTTTCTACTACATGCTCTTCTATTTTAATTGCTTCCTTTAAATCCAGCCACTTTTCTGGTCTCCTACTACATTGCATATTCAAATATCCAATGTTAACAATTTCTTTTCTTTTACTACCCTTTTATAAATTCTTTTGACTATTTCTTTTCTTTTACATGTGTAATTAACTTGTTCATAATTAATTTTACAGAATCATTTTCTTTCCACATCTAAATCAGTTATCTTTTGGTTTATTTTTTACATCCTGTCCATTCTTCTGCTTTTTGATAACACTGTATTTTAAAATCTTATTCCCCTTTATAAATTTCCTGAACTTTTAATATTTTTTTATAAATTAAACACCCTAAAGATTCCTTGTCATGTTAAGTTTAATCCACCTTTACTATATAACTCACTCTTACTAATAAAGAAATTACACACACCCACAAACAAAACATTGTTTCTCTGGCATAAGATGAAAAGAAGAGTAGGAATAGTTGGATTACTACCAAGATTTAACAATAAGTTAGTTAGATAGGGCACATTCTATAAATGAGATATTGAAAAATTTATGAGAGAAATAATGTTACATTTGTGAATGTGTGGAAATTTTTTATTAGTAAGAGGAAGTTATGTAGTAAAGATGGATTCCACTTAACAAAACAAGTAAGTGTATAATTAGTAGGGTTGATTTATAAAAATATATTATAGTTTGGGAAATTTATAAAAGGGAGTAGGGTTTTAAAATACAGTATTATCAAAAAACCTTAGGAATGGATGACCTATAAGAAGTAAATAAAGGGTAGCTGATTTAAATATAAATGTGGATGTGGAGAGAGAATGGGTCTAAAAAAATAATGATAAACAAGGAAATTACAAATGTAATAGAAAAGAAGGTCTAAAGAATTTATAAAAAAAAAAAAATAGTAGAAAAAAGAAATTGTTAAAATTGGATATTGGAATATGCAAGGTAATAGAAGATCAGAAAAGTGGCTGGAATTAAACAAAGCAGTTAAAAATGAAGAGATTGAGTTATTAGCAGTAGTGGAAACACATCTAAGACCTACACTAGAATATATGGTATGATAGGGTGTAAATGGAAATGAAAAAGAAAAATGGGGTGATGATGTAAGAGTTATGTCAAAAAGTATTTAAATACTGTTAAGTGTTAAGATCAATTGTGGTTTGGATAATTTTAGAAAAAAAAAGAATGGATGGTGACTATAGTTTACATGACCACTGGAGATACTCAAAGTAGAATGGAGTGAAACAGTATCATACATGAATGCTTAGTTAAGAATATACATTGTTTCAAAAAAAGGAAAAATAAATAATAGTTATAAGGAAAAATAAATAATAGTTATATGAGATATCAATGGGTATATTGAAGAAATTGATGACATGGATAATAAGAATGGGCAGCTTTTGAAAAAAAATTGTCAGAAAGTGAATTTATGCATTGGAAATTTATCAGATAATTATGAGGAACAATACACATGGTCTAGAAATAATACATTTTACATAATATATCATGTATTAGTAGAAAAAGAGAGAATGAATAAAGTACAAAAAATTAAAGTATTTAATAATGAAGAGAGGGTATATATTTCTTTATAATAGAAATGGTTAGTAATATGATAAAAATAATAATTAAAGTAGAAAAGATAGTAAAAAATGTGGATGAAGAATTAATGATAAGAATAAGTTCGAAGAATATAAAAGAAAAGAAATCATGGAAGAGTTTTTTGGGGGTGAATACAAGGACTGGTGTGGTGAAGTCGAAAAAATGGCAAATAGAGTGTTAAAAAAGAATATTTAGAAGAATAAAAGTAATAGAAAAGTGAGAATTAGTAAAAGTGTAGAAGAAAAGATAAAATCATGCAGAGAATATAAATCTGGTATTAAAAACAAAGAAAGTAAATAGAATGTTAATATTAAATGGGAATAATATTTCTTTTAAAAAGGTGGCTAAAATAGATAATTATAGAGAGAGAATAGAGTTTTAGTGGATCTTATTAAGAGAATGTAATATAATTGTTATATGTATTAATTAGGAAATATAGAATCAGAGATAAAAATAAAGTGGGACTAAGGCAATGATGCTTTTATGCTACCTATTTTGTTTTTGTTATATTTGAAGAAATGGAGGAAGCTATATAAAGACTAGGAAGATGAGTATAGATACCATTAATAGACAGGCAATGGAGTGTATATATTATCAACTATTCTATTTGTTGATGATATGTTCTTGTGTAAGAAAGTCTGGAACATATGAAAGTTATACTGAAGACATGTGCAAAGATGGATAAAGAGATAGGGGTTATAAATTTAGTCTAGTAAAATAAAAAGTAATGATGATAAATGCTAGAGAAGAAGAGAAAGACATTTTATTGGGGAATATAAAGTTAAAAGTGGAAAATATGTATAACTATTTGGGAATCTTATGTAATCAGAGAAATTGCTTGGATGAATGCAAGAAAAATTTGATAAATGAAGCAAAGAAAACTGATAAAGAAATTAACAGGGTTTTCAAATAATAAATATGATGTGGTAGAATTGTATGGAAGAGATTGGCAGTATCAGGATTCACTTATGGTAGCAATGTTTTATGTGTTAGCAAAGGGATATTAGATTACTTAGAAAAAGTGAAAAATAAGTAAATATTTGGATGGCAAAGAAGGAAATTCAATGAGAAATGGGATGATCAAGTTTTAAAAGCAAAATAAACGTCGTCAATAGATTACAATTTATAGATAATAAGAGAATAGCCAAAATAGTATTTACATGTGTTATGAATAAAGGACAGGCAACAATATTTGTGAGAAAGCTAATATAGGTTGCAGAAGATTTATATAAAGACTTTATGTCAATATATATATACTAAAGGTGGGATCACTGTGTTAGCGAAATTGTTGAGTGTTATAGTGGCAAGAAATGGGAAAGAAGAATACATGCATTAATAAAAAATAGTAAAAACTAGTATGGAGAGTAAAAAGAGTTTATATATATATATACATATATATGTATATATATATATATATATATATATATATATATATATATATATATATATATATATATATATATATATATATATATAAGGTATTAAAATTTATTACAGTATGTTGATGATGCGTTTTAAGTTTAGATATTATAAATGTATTATTCAATGAATTAAATAGTTTAGAAGATTTAAAATGGAGTAAATCTTTGAAGAAAAAAGTCAATTCAGTATTTAGATATTAAAGTTACACGTAATAAAAATAAATTAGATTATTGTATGGTAATAAAAGATATTGAAAAAGAGGATATATTCCTTGGTATTCAAATGTGCCAATAGCACATAAATTATCCGTTTAAAATCATTTTTATTTAGGAATAATAAATTATGTAAATATAGTTCTGATAAAATAAGTAACATAAATGTATTTATTATGGATTTGTTAAATGTTGGATATGATCATAAATTAATTTATAATATTGTTACTAAGTTTAATAATAATAGAAATATTTTAGATGCTATAGATATTGATAAAATAAAATATACTTGGATATCAATACCATTTATTTGTAATGAACAGGTTAAATTTATAAAACAGATATATAAAAATATATGTCGAGTTGCATTTTATACTACTCCTAATTTAAATAGATTAATAAATAATTCAAAAAATAGGTGTAGTATTTTAAATCAAAGTTGTGCAATATATAAATGGCTATGTGTTTGTGGAAAGGCATATATTGGGGAATCTCGATGTACATTGGAGAAAAGATCAAGGGAGCATTTGTTATTATATAAACGAGTGCAAAAATCAAGACAAAAGAATGTTAGAAATGATGATGTATCACCATCAGTATTTTTTGATCATAATGTAACATGTAATTATGGTTTTGATTTTGATTTTAATAAAGTTAAAATTCTGTGTATTGAAAGAAATAATAATAAACGCAAAATTAAAGAAGCTATGTTAATAAAAAGTGAAAAGCAACAGTTGATAAATAGACAGGAAGCCAATATAAAAATTAATGAATTGTGGGAAAATTGATGTATGACGTATTACTTTTGTTTACATTTGTAACGGTTTTTTCTAATACAATTTGAGTCTAGTTGACAATGACTACATAGATAGTTGAAAGTACTTCTATTAAATTGGTATATATTTGTTTAAAATATTGTTACTGTATTAATTATTGTATTGTTTTGAATATATATATATATATATATAAGTAAACACAATATTAGGTGTGAGTTAATTTATGATAATAGCAAAGAAAGTTGTTTAAGACTCGAACAGGATTGTTAGCAATAAAGAAATATATACCTAAATGGAGAAATGTGGAAGATTTATTCTGAAGTTCTGTTAGAAAGGCATGAAAATTATTAGATATCTATTAACTGAATATAAATGCTGATGCACAGAAAGAGTACAAGTAATGAATTTGGGAGAAAATAACTATAAACAAAGTGATTATAAAAAAGTAGGTTTTTATTTTTATGCTGCTTTTGGAGAAAATAAAAGGGATTTAGATAGAAAGGTCATAGAGCGAACAAAGATAATGTTGTGGAAATGGAATGGAGCAGAATTAGAGAAGAGTATTGAAAAATCTTAGGTTGTGGAATGGTAAGGGAAGGTATGGTAGCTAACAGATTTCTCTGAGCATAGTAACTGAGGGATTTCTGACTCTAAGAAAGAAGAAAACCTCAGAGCATCACATCACAAAGAGAGAAAATGTAAAATAGAATTACTATGTTAAATCTGACCATTACAATATATATATATATATATATATATATATATATATATAATAAATATTATAATATTATAATTACTATATATATATATATATATAGTAATTATAATTGAAATAATAAATTTAACGGTTTACAAACAATCCTTAAATCCGCAGAAATACTTTCCGTTAATTACTTAAACCTGCCTCAATGGACATTCATTTTTATATATATATATATATATATATATATATATATATATATATATATAATATATATATATATATATACACACACACAAATTTATAAATAAATATTTAAAAATACAGTATTTAAAAGCTTATAAAAAATATATGTATAACCGTCACTTAGGAGCGCTTTCAACTGACTTGTAGCTTTGTCAACTATCACGTTTAAAATGTCAGCTTTCCCATAATTCTATGATGTCAACTTTCCCATAATTCTGTGATCTTAATGTTTGCTGCTTGCCTATTAACCAAATGTTGCTTGTATTTACATATCAACATCGCCTCTTTAATTTTCCTTTTATTATTATTTCTTTCAGTTTCCAATATTTTTACATTGTTATAATTAAAATCAAAACCATATATACATGATTTATTATGGTCATAAAAGACAGAAGCTGATAAATTATCATTATTTTTAAAATTTTGTTTTGTATTTTGAACCCTTTTAAATAACAATAAGTGTTCCTTTGTTCTTTTTTCCAATGTGCACCTCGATTCACCTATATATCCATGGCCACACCCACATGTCCATTTGTAAATGATACAATTTTTATTTGTAAATAAAGTTTTATCCTTTGAATTGTTTATTAATTTATTTAATGTAGGTGGTGCATAAAATGCAATATCACATATTCCTTTATAAATTTTCTTAATGAAATTTGCCTGTTGATTTGAAATATATGGTATTGATATCCACAATTTTTTATCAGAAGAATTAACACTATTATTATTTTTATATTTATAAGTAAAATTTTTAATAGTATAATAAACAGAATCATAATTGTATCCAACGTTTAACAATTCATTATAATAAATTTCAATATTTATAGTTTTATCTGATGCATATTTACAAAGGTTATCATTACTAAATAAATAGGATTTCAAACCTGCCATTTTATGTGACATTGGTACTTTGATTCATATTGAATAAATACTCTTTTTGCTATTAGTTTAAGAGTCATATAGTAATCCAGTTTATCCTTGTTTCTGGTTATCTTGAGATCTAAAAATTGTACACTCATTAAATTTTCATCTGTTTTAATCCACTTTAAGCCCTTTATATTATTTAATTCCTTGAACAAATCATTAATAGCATTTGGCTTTCCACAAACAAAAACATCATCAACATATCGATTGTATAAAATAATATCTTTCTGATACTGATCCTTTTTTAAAATATTTTCATCATATGTAGATATAACAAAATTACATATCTGGGCAATTGTAGGAAGTCCCATGGGCCACCCATTATTCATTCTATAAAATTCGTGCTTAAAATTGCATAAAAGTTTTTGTCAATATATATTCCATTTTCATAAATTTATATCTAAATTCCTCTATAATATATTCTAATTTAAATGAGTTTAAATGTAAATTCTTCTCGTTTTTTCAGCTGTCCTTTGTGAAGGCATTTAATTTCTGTGTATATATATATAGTTAAAAACATTATAAACAAACAACCGCTATTAAATATGCACACGTGAATATTCTTATATATATATATGTGTGTATGTGTGTAGAAATAAATGATTTGCTAGAATACTTTTACCAATTCTAATAAAACCTTATTTCAATTTCTATTAGTCTCTGAACAATTTACTTAAAAGAGGATTATTGTTCGCTCCAAAAAAGCTTTTCGCTATTACCATCAAATCGTTTCATGGCAAACTTTCATTTTAAAGTCTTACTAATTGAACATAAATAAAGTTTAATAATTATATACTTTGAAATTAAAGCAATTACATTTTGAAAATTTAATACAATATTATTAAAGACAACTACTTATATGCCTACATATTTATCTACATGTCATATACAATTTATCTGTATATTTATATATTTATATGTGTGTATATCAATATATTTAGTCTATATTTTCATATCAAAATATATATTTACAATATCAAAATATATATTTACAATATCTATATTTATAAATATCTGTGTTTAAGTACTAATCTATGTATCTATATTTATTTACATATTTATATATCTATTAATAGATTTATTTATTCATTTATTTTTTATCTATGTATCTATTTATTTGTATATTTCTCTTTATGTATCTAAATTTGTGCCCTTTTATCTTTCTACTTTTTTGACTATTTAGTTTTTTGTCTACTGGTCCATCTATCATCAAAAAGTTCATTTTCTCATCAGTCTTTTTTATGAAATCTAACCTTTTAGTCATCTATCTGTAATTATGTTTCTTTCTCTATAATTATCTAATTATCTGTTTATTATCTAACTATATAACCAATAATTAATACATCTCTATGTCTATTTATCTCTTTATTTATTTATCTTTTTAATTCTATCTATCTATCTATCTATCTATCTATCTATCTATCTATCTATCTATCTATCTATCTATCTATCTATCTATCTATCTATCTATCTATCTATCTATCTATCTATCTATCTATCTATCTATCTATCTATCTATCTATCTATCTATCTATCTATCTATCTATCTATCTATCTATCTATCTATCTATCTATCTATCTATCTATCTATCTATCTATCTATCTATCTATCTATCTATCTATCTATCTATCTATCTATCTATCTATCTATCTATCTATCTATCTATCTATCTATCTATCTATCTATCTATCTATCTATCTATCTATCTATCTATCTATCTATCTATCTATCTATCTATCTATCTATATGTAAAAAAAAACAAATTAGTGGCAGTGTAAGTAAAAAAATGAAATTATATTAGAATCGTTTTGAATTAAACTGATATTGTCATCTGTCATGTGAAAAGATTAAGCCCATAACAAATATATCTTTTTTTTCTATTTATATATGATTAAAACTAGCCACATCTCATTTGTGTTTTTTGAGAATTGTCCCTTCTTTTTAAGATTGCTCTGATATCACTACTACTTTAATTGCTTTTAGATAGAACCTTTAATGATTTTTTTTCCAGTATTCATGTGAATTTTATACTAGAAAATGAAATTAATTTAATATTGATATATTAACTCGCAATGGGTTCAATGTGGTGTAGTAATATAAATGCTATAAGTGGTGTTTTATTCTACTCAAGGAAACTATTTATTTTATATAAATATCTATCCAATTTTGATTTTTTTTAAAAATTAAAAGCATTATTTACAATATACATTAAAATACTTGTATGAAAAAATAAAAAAAATTGTCATAAAATGACAAAAATGGAGAAATAAAATTACTTTTGTTTAATTGAATTAAGTTGATTACATTCTTACCAATCAGTTATTATAATGAAATATACTTGTTTTATTATTGTAAGTGGTAATTACAATAATTTTTATAATATTTGTCTTAAAATATTTTTATGAGATTTTTCTTAAAAATTAGAAAAGAAAGTAGCAATCATTTGCAAAAGATGGAAAAAATTATTACAGTGGTTTAGCCTAAAAGTGATATGTGATACCACTCTACCTAAAAAAAGGGAATCTAAATTTTGTATTACATGAATTAAATTTAAATTAATTTGATTTTTGAAAAGCAGAAACATACATAAAATCTTACTGAGATGGACATCAGTTCAGTTTAAAAAAATAAATAAAATTAAAGCACTTGAAAATGAATACTGGAATCACATATTGGTTGTTACCAGAGTAGATTAATTTTTTAAAAAATATAAAAAGAGCAGTATTTTCCAATAGTTGGTAATGTTTAAAATTATTTAGATAAGCCTCCACATAGGTAGTCTAATCTATGCATTTGATGGCTTTGATACTTTTGCAAGATTACTTTGATATTTTTTTGGAATATGAAAATGTTGATTTATTTTTGGGAAATTTATTTTAAAAAATACTGATAATTTTTGTACAATAATAGTATAATATTTATGTAAAATCAAAAAAATACACTATACACTTTCAGTTTAATCATATATTTAATTTAAAAAATAGTTGTTAATAAATTTGACCATAATGTTATCAAAGTAAACCATGGCCATAACAATGACCATACCTTATATATGATGACTTCACAGACGTCATGGTAGGGTTATCAAAGATTTGTTATGATGGTGTTTTAGTTATATTTATATATTGGACTATTTCCATGATCAAATATGAGTATTGAATGTTTTTAAAAAAATATAACTTTATTTAAATATTCCAAATACATTCAACTGTTAGTAATATCACACGGGTTAGTATATGAGAGATATTATTCTCTCCTCTTCTTCAGATGTTGCTGACCTGACCAGAGAGAGTGCTAATATGAAAATAAAATCTGGTTTCTTAGATTCTTGAGTATTGAATTTTGGGGGTAATGCTCAAAGTTAATTTTTTTAAAGACATTCAATAATGATGAAAATAGTCCCATATATAAAGGCAACTATGGTAGAATGCTTTGCAGACATGTTAAAAAATATAAATGCAATTTTAATATTTTATAACAAAATTTTATTGATTTCTAGGATTTCCATTTTTTAAATTGCATTTCAGTCAACAAATATTTGTTATTGTATGGAGACATATGCTCTATTTTTTCCCCATTATGCAATGATGAAAACGTTCACTGTTCTCATTATGTATTCATTTCATTATTGATTTTTCAATATTTGCAAACTTCAAATATGATCTTTTTCAAAGATTTCTATTTATAAACATATATGTGTAATGTATCAAACCTATTTTTTTCCTTTTAATTTAGAATATTAGTTTAATATTGAAATTAAATGTTGAAGATTGATAAAATATCTAGTAGGGCTAACAATAGAAAATGTCATTATATTAGAGGGTTAATTTTAAAATTTTAAATCTTTTATTTAACTGTCTAATTTTGTTTTAAAGGATTTTAGTGTTTTAAATATTTCAGCGATTCTTCATTTTATAATATAAAATGACGTCATTTTATAATATAAAATGAAGTATCACTGAAATATTTAAAACACTAAAATTCTTTAAAACAAAATTAGACAGTTAAATAAAAGATTTAAAATTTTAAAATTAACCCTCTAATATAATGACATTTTCTATTGTTAGCCCTACTAGATATTTTATCAATCTTCAACATTTAATTTTAATATTAAACTACAATTCTAAATTAAAAGGAAAAAAAATAAGTCATTTTATATAATAAAATCATACCTAGGAAGGCAATACAACTTCGAATAGTGTTACAATTAATCGTATATAGAATTGGTAATCGTATATATTATATATTTACAAAAAAAAAAAAGAAAAAGAAAATGTAGAGTTCTCTTTAGTGTAATTTTAATATCCAGTTTTTATAAAGATTTTTACACAACACTTGCCAGAGTTGTATAAACTCATTTTCACCCAAAACATTATTTGTTATATCAACATCTATATATATAATAAACAAATTAATAGCGCTATAAATTATGTAGTTTCACCTCGAAAAAGACAATCAAATTAAGAATTTAAAATAAAATTTCACAATTTAATAGCAAATAGATTATATTAGTAATATTTGAGTGGAAATTAAATTATTGCATTTAATGTGGGATTGGTTATCTCTAATGACAATATTCAATGGTGGCTGAGTCTAAAATAATGTCCAGTAGATAAAGACTAATTTATTCTCAATATATAAATGCATAATTAAGGAATTTGTCGATGACACTTTAACAAGATGAAATCACTTCATTTTGTTATATATATACAATAACAAATAAAGCATGATTCTTTAATTTGCTATCAAGGTATCCACTATAAGAAAAAGAAGGAATCCATCTTTAATTTATAAATATTTGTCTTGACAACACATTGAAAATTCTGAATTTGATAAGTTTCAGATGTTATTGTGTAATTATATTCATATAACCATATATATATACATATTGATATTTTTTTTCAAATATTGTTTATATTAATGCATCATTGTTTTTTCCAGATTTATATAAATCAATTTTCATTTGCCTTCCATTTTTTACAAAGATGGCAGTCTGATATGTGATTTAATAATAATGTAATTTCAATCATAATCCAAGGTAAAGTAAGCTCATTTAAAATGGCTACACATTAAGCCTCACAAGATAGACTATTTATTTTTCTACTTATTGTAAAATAAATTATCAAATATCTAATTTGTAAACACAAATTAATATAGTACTTCCATGTATATGTAAACATTGGAATGATAAATTTTCCAGTTATTGCTTAAGTCAGACAAACTAAAGTGACACATTGATATAAACAATGCCTGGAAGGTTTATCATTCTAATTTATATATAAGTAAAAGTTACTATATTAATTAGGGTATATATATATATATATATATATATATATATATATATATATATATATATATATAAAGCAAAGCATATATAATGTGACATTACTTTTATAATCTTGTAGTTACAAAAATACAATACAGAGAGTGTACCGATAGATGAAACAAGTTCTTAATTAATAAATGCAGTATAAGAAAATATTTAAAATCTCTAGCCAGAACACTCTCATCTCCAGACAAACTGTTTTCAAGCTTATGGCTTACATCAGTGGAGAGCTAGTGTCTTAATATTCTAGCTCTTTACTGATGTGAGCCATAAGCTCGAAACCTGCTGTTCTGGAGAAGAGAGTGTTCTGGATAAATATTTTAAATATTTTCTCATACCGCACTTGTTAATTAAGAGCTTGTTTGAGCAATTGGTACACTCTCTGTATATATATATATATAATTCAAACAAATTTATTTAACACAGTATAATATATTATTTAATTTTGAATACTGTGTTAAATATATTTGTTTGAATTATTATTATATGATTTAAAAATACAGACATTTAATGGTTATATATATATATATATATATATATATATATATATATATATATATATATATATATATATATATATATATATATAGTAAGCTATGTATATAAACTATAGGCAGAATAAATATTAATGAGAGAAATAATTAACTTATTTTGTGGTCAAATTATGTGACTAAATTGATTCTAACTCTTCAAAATTAAATTTTATATCAATGGTCTTGGATCTAAATGAACATTTTTGGAAAATAAAACATTTTTTTTATAAAATTATTAATAATTTTAAACATAACAGCAGCAAAAAAAATAAGAGGTATAAAATTTATATAAGTAAAAAAAATAAAACAATCCTTTCTTTTTATACTAATTTGCTTTTCATTCATTTTCAATGAATGAAAGTTTGACTTCTCTTAAAATCATCATATAATTATAAAAACAAATATATTTAATATTTCTTAAATTAAAAAAAATATTTCAGATAAGTGAAAACAATCTTCAAGCAAAAAAAAAAAACATAAAAATTATTTCTTTTTGAAAAATCAAATATAAACAAGTACTGCCATTTTAGGCTACTTGAATTCTGTAATTTGAACTGTGAACTACAAAAATGTACTTTTTGGTAATAATTCTTGTTATTGAATAATAAAAATAAAAACTGAAATTTATATCTCTGTCAGGATCCCCCCCCATTTATGACCATGGTTTCATGCTTTGGTACTCCTCAGAGAAGTGCTAGGGTAGGTTCAGACACTAGATCTAAGCATTTATCACAAAGCTTGTTGAGGAATTAGCAATCCTCATTGTTTATAACTTACAAGCTTAAGAGAATATGGTCATGTGATCTATGACTCTTATTTTGAAATATATATCATTTATTATTTATTTACATTTATTTATATTGCAATTCTCATACAATTATTCGCATACTCTCTGATCAAATGTTCATTAGTAGTGAATTCAATTACTAATGTTATTCCAAGCTGTCCTGGATCTTGCTAAGAAAGGGTTAACAAACACCAAAAATAATATTTGGATTTTTTTTATATCATATCATGTAAAAAAAAAAAAAAAAACAAACATAAAAGTTATTAACAGGGAAATATATATATATGCATAGAAAAATGAACAAAAAAGTACCAGCTTTTGACAATATATGTCTTGTATTTTTATTACAGTGATAGATTGGCTGACTCATAACTAAAGGTTTTTTGACTCCTTTCCAAGATGAGGAAAGTGATATATATATATAAAATTGTTTAATCAGTTGATTTGATGTTTGTTATATATTAGATGTGAATTTTTGGACTATTTCCATCATCTATCAGTAAATGTTGAATGTATAGAAAATTTTAAACTCCATTCCAATTTTTCAAATACAAACAACTTGTTACTAATAACACACAAATAGACACCATAGGTTAGTAAATATATGTTTCAAGTAGTATTATTCTTCATTCTTCTTCAGGTGTTGCTGGCATGGCCAGTGACAACATTCAGATTCTCAAATATTACATTTTAAACAACACTCTAACCAATTAAGCTTCGCTGTCAAAAGTTGTTGTGTTTCATTTTAATACTCAAACACCATATATCATCCAAAGTAACTGATATTATACCTATTATTATTTGTTTTATTAATCAAGGTATAATTTTAAATACTGATATAATTATGTGTATGCATACATTGAAGTTGTAAACAATATAAGAATATAGTAATTCAAGCTCTGCCGGTATTATATATTTCTGTGGGATGTTGCGAAATGAATTTAACGACTTTTAAACATAATATAGTTAATTTTGTAGCTATTACAACTAAAGTTCAGGTCGCATTCTAAAATAAATTGAAACTAAGTTTTCATTTTAATATTTAGTTCTTTCTTCTCGATATCGTTTTATTTTTATTGCGAATGATTTTTTATTACATTTTAATATATAACAATAGAAAAAAATTTAACAAGATAATTAGAATTTTAATATTGTAATGATTAAATCATTTTCAAGATATTTTTTATCAGTATCTATGTAAAAATATCAATTTTATGAGAAGAATTAAAATTAAATGATTAAAAAATTGTTCGATGCGTAATAAACAACATAGAAAACAAAATAAATAAAAAATACAAACGTGTTTGATTTTTATATTGATGACTTTCTTATAGATGTTTACAGCGCACATTAAATATTAACGTTTCTGTCACACGTATAGTTCTTGAAGTTGGCAAGGATTCCTTTTAATCGTAGGCGAGAAAATCAATTAGCGTTAAAGTAATACCATTCCACGATTTAATGCTTATTTCAGCGACCTCTTGTGGAAAATAAATAAATGTTCAAAATTATATAACCCTTACAGGTACACTACATAATTTTATAATTATTTCCCCAATATATAATAACCTATTGTGACAATTATTAAATCTAGGGGAAAATATAACTTATAAATTGTTTGTTCAAAAGGGAGGGGGGGATCTTAATAATGTAAATGCTATAAAATCAAATATAAGAGGCAATAATATATGAAAAAAATAAAAGCAAATGGAAAGTTTCATGCATATATTTGAGGTATAATTGCAAAAAATAGAAATAACGAGAGTAAGAAATTAATTTTATATCCAAATAAAAAAAAGTAAATGAATATAATGTTGAACAAAATTTCAAATGCCTGTAAGAAATTGAAAATCTGTAAATTTAATAATATTGTTTCTCTTTCATAAATAATGAAAACCAAAAAATAATTATTTTAAATATATACATTCAAATAGCTATTAACCATCAGACTTAATCTAAGATTTGAATCCTTGCTAGGATAAGAAGTGGTAAGTTGCTGATTTTTTTTCCAGAATGTAAATGGTTTAAGCACACATACATAATATATAAATATATCTGTTTATTCGACAAACCAGTTCTCATTTAATTAGCTGCACTGTTGGATTGATCAAAACAAAATAGTAATTTTTCGCCAAAAGATAATACTTTTCTTTCATTTTTCTGTTTTAGGGAGACCTTAAAATTGTGTTTTATTTACAATCGGATATTTTAAAGATAATTTGTGCTTTAGTAATTACAAAATATTTAATAACTTAGGATCTTATAAACTTCATTTCTTTATTTTTTTTTTAAAAAAAATAATGAATGTTTTTTTATGGATAGTAGGAAAGTTTAAATTATTCATGAAATAACCTAATCAATCTATTTACAACAAAATGATTTAAGCAGAATTAATTGAGATGAGTAGCTAAACAATAATAAAAAGTAATATAGTCTCAATTGTTATCCTACAGCCTTTCTAAATTAATTCTTACAAATGATAATATAAATATATTAATCAAGAAATTAAAACGTCTTACTTACAGCTTGTTATAAATAAAACTGCTATTAATTTATCAAATAATCTTTTTTCTTCTTTTTTTTTAAGATAAAAGGCACCCTCTATTTATTCTTCAATCAAATGTAAGTCAAACCAGAACACATAATTCACGTGATCTTAAGAATACTTCTATTGTTCCAATATTTAAAAGAAAAGAGAATAGGGTACTTTTGTAAAAACTGTACGATGGAAGTTCGCCACCCATGTTTGTTTTAATTGTTCATTTTCAGAGGCTTCAACTATTTGTATACTTTTATTTTCTCAAAAATATTTTGTGGAATATGTTACTTATTAAAATTACACAGTATTAAAAAAATAAATTACAAGATAGTGTTACTTTTAAAAAAAATATCACTAAATGGCTTCTAAATTCAATTTCACAACATATGATTAATATTTATTTAATGTATATGATAGCATATGAATATAAACAAGTTGCATATATTGTTTTCATTATTCAGCAATATTTTATTATGTTTAGTGTACTATTATTTTTGAGCTTTTACTTTACATTTTTTTAATGGAAATAATTAAAATTTGGGATCTTCCAATGACAAAAAAAAGCAGAGGAACCATATTTTGTTTAGCAGAATTTGTTGTGTGGACTGCATAAACATGAAGATGCACTTTGGTGATGATGCACACTATTAAGGATTTCTTCACACTGACATGAAAAACCCATGCTTGTAGCATACCTTTTCTATACTGTGTTTGACCAGATTTTTCATTTGTTATCTATATTAAATTTCCATTAATTACAATCCTTTGTAGTTTTGTGCATTTTATTTTGGGTTTTTAGAATCATATTAAAAAAATAACATTAAGTATGATAGTTTGTAATTTGCCATATTGTTTGCAAGATTTTTTTTTGATGCACCTGTAAATGTTTAATTAAAACAAATATTGGTGGTGAACTTACATTGTACAACTTTTACAAAAGTACCTGGAAAAGGTAAGATTGTAGTAATTATCATGGTATATCATTAATATCTACTACAGTAAGATACTTTCATTGATATTGTTGAATAATTTGTTTTCCTCATAGATAAATAGTTACCAGAGACTCAATATACTTTTAGAGAATCAAGCATTATGACAAACACATTTTTTGTTGCCAGGCAAATGCAAAAAACCTATTGTGGATAAAATAGTATATATATATTGTTGTTATTGATATGGTCAATGCATTTCTGTCAAGTAATTAAAATAGATCTAAGGCATTCTAAAAATTAGCTGGTTGTCTGCAAAATTTGTTTCAGTCTCTGCAAGATGAAGTGGTAAAAAGTATTATCATTACAAGTAAAAATTTTGAACAATTGGAAATTAAAAATTGATGTTTAATAAAAATGTGTGATTGCCCCATGAAAGTTGTAAATTTTTATGACAGTAGTATTTGGAACTGTTTATGTTTGAGTCAATGAAATAAAAATCAAGCAAAAATAAAATTCATATTTTGATTGCGCTTTTTTTACCAGTTCAAATGATTATTTATAGAATTTACAACAAAAACTAAATTGAAAATTACATTAAAACAGCATATAAAAGTACACATTTTGATATACATGTACATATGAATAAATATAAATATTTTAATTTGAAAAAAATATTGGAAAATGTGTGATGTGATAAAACAAGATTAGTTAAAACAGACATTGGGAACTTCTGTCTGATCTGCCAACTCCAACCCTCATAAGCCCTCAATCTGGCCCACAGACATTTTCAAATCATATATAAAATGACTCTGTATACAACTTTTATTTCAAATGCATAGCACAAATGTTGATTTAACCATCTCACCATGCAGATTAAGACTCTCACATTTCAGCATTTTCAGATATTTTTCTTTGTCTCACAAATCAATGTAAAATATATTATTAAATGATTATTACTTATCAGAAAATAATAAATTTGACTTTATTTGATAGATTTTTTTGTTTATTACTGAAATAAATTTTAAATGTTCACATTTTGTTTATGTAAATATTACAAAAATGAGATTGTAGTCAAAACAAAGAGTTTGTACATCATCCTTTTTAGAAACATTATTTTCACTTTACAAAATCAACAAAATATTTCTTATTTACTATTATTTTTAAAAATCCAAACAAATATTTATTTATTTCTCTTATAACTAATGAATTATGCTTTAAAAGTTTAAAATTTTTGAATATTTATTGCAAATTGCAATATTTACATACTCGTAAGTATAAGTAAATTGCTTACATAGAAGCTAATCTTGTAAATTGCTTCAGGCCATATTTACATTTGCTGATAACATAACATTATATTTTTGAAAATAAAGTACTTTGAGTCAAAACAAGGTTATTAATAATTTATATTTTTTGATATCTAATAAATATAATGTAAATTTTTGATAAAAATATCTAAAACCATAATATATTTGCAAATAACACATCTCTGGTCATTGAAACTATTTTCTTTAAACAATGTCATAAAATGCTGAACATTTACAGCCTTGGCAACAGACAATGGATGAACATGTCAGAGTAAAGCTTGTGTCTATTGTAAGAGTGGGATTTTTGAATTTCCCACCATCTATCATAAATTCTTAGCAAAAATTTTATATAATAAAATATACCATTTTACATGCATTTTAACATATAATACTTATGAAAAAATTCACTAGGAAGTGAATTCATTAAAAAGCAAAATAATTTGCGAGAAGCATACAAGGGGTTAACCTTTTAACTGCTTATTACGAAAATGCCCCGTAGTTAAAAATTTTTTGGAAGAAGCATGCGGTAGAATGTGCCATCTCTTGGTCAATTTTGGTCGCAATTTCTTCATTTTAGACTTATTTGATAGGAAATTCAATGCTTTCAATTTTAGTTTTAAAAACATCCGCATATAGCATTATATTTTTTTAAAAAAATCATTAATCTTCACAGCCTATTTGTTACATTGCTGTGTCTTCTGCTTTGATTGGATTCCTACCAAATCTTCTAGGCGTGTTTCTAAATGACAGATTCATAAATGACAGATTTGAAAACGAGGATCAGCAACAAAAAACAATTCTCACTAAAGACAGAAGATGTAAACATTCGTAATGATTTTGATGTAAATAATTATATTTATTGTAATTTTTTATGTTCACAAATAATAAAATATAGTTCTCTATCAAAATATAAAGTTTGACTCGAAAAATTTTAAATATTAGAAGAAAAATACATTTGGAGAAATAATCCGTAACAAAAAATAATTATTGCTACATAATGTAATCAGGAAATTTCTAAGGCGTGTTTCTAAATGAAGATTCAGACACGACAACGAAGCTGTGTACGTTCGTAATTGAAGTAAATAATAACATCTATCATAATTTTTTACATTCATAAATAAGATTTGATGTTACTTTATGGAAATATAAAGTTTGATTTGAAAAATTTTTAATTTTACAAGAGAAATAAGCAAACTGGAAATAAAAAGAGAATTACTTGACAGCTGTTGATCTGAATAACGGCACAATCATTGGTTGAGTTATAATTCTTTTTTTTTACTGCTACCTATTTTTTACACATTTTTCTTATATTTTTCGACAGTTATTAACATTATTTTTATTTTTTCGTTACATTTAACCAATTTGAATCTAAAATTATTAAATTTTTAGAAGCTGAATTAAAAAAATTCTGTGTATTTTAGATTAATATTTTAACAAAAGAACTGATTGCAAATGACACAGACCAATCATATTGTTCTCAGATTTAAGTAGAGGGCCAATAGCTAAAAGAATCGGTTTAAGTAGAGGGCCAATAGCTAAAAGAATCAGTGAAAATTGCAAGAAAGAAGGATAGTTTTTTATCCCATGGTATATATATATATATGAAAAACAAAAACACAAGTTAAAACGTGCTAATGCTTGTATTTATGACAATAGATGGCATTCTGCCAAAAACACCATCAAGCATATGTTTTATTTACATAAATGTCAGAGCAAGCATTCACTATCTCTAACTTTAGTTCCATTTTCAAATCATGATTTCAAGCTATTTGCTATCATCAGTAAAAGGCAGGAATAAGAAACTAGATCTAAACACAAACTCTGAGCATTTATGAAACAGTTTCTATTCAGCTTGCAAGCATGAATCTTTTAGACACGTAATATCTTTCTTGCAATGATATATATTGCAGAGGCTTCTACTATGTGGTGATACTGAACTGATATAAGACCCATGTAGCTATCTGGATTGCTATGCTGAGTTTGAAGACATTACGTGTCTAAAAGATTCATGCTTGCAAGCTGAATAGAAACTGTTTCATAAATGCTCAGAGTTTGTGTTTAGATCTAGTTTCTTATTCCATAGCTTGAAATCATGATCTGAAAGTGGAACTAAAGTTAGAGATAGTGAGTGCTTGCTATGACGTTTATGTAAACAAAACATACGCTTGACGGTGTTTTTGGTAGAACACCATCTATTGTCATATATATATATATAAAGCAAACACACTGTGGGAGATATCTACATTTTCTCTCATCACCATCCAGCACAATTATTTTCAATGATAAAGACATTTTAGACAGAACTAAGAGATTTTCTGCTGACAGCCATTTTTGAAAAGTTATCTATACTATAAAAAATTCTTCTTCATAATGGTTCTGATCACAGGATTATTAATGGAGCTTTTTTATATAAAAGGAAAAAAGACATTTGATACTGTTCTGTCATGTATAAAGGGAAAAACTGATAAAATTGGTATTGTTTTAAATAAAAACAATATCCACACAATTTAAACCAATTTTAAAAAATTAATGAAGCATTTCCACATTCTAAAGAAAAAATTTCTTTGGAGTGTCATGTTATATATGAAATTTCATTAGTAATTTATTTACATTCATATATTGGACAGGCCAATCATAAAAAATAAGAAAGGAAAAACACCTATTATCAGTTAGAGAACAATCTAATTCATCAGCCATTTATCCAAACATTAAATTAACTACCCATGACATCAATTTTAATAAAACATATATTTTGACAAAAATTGTATATTATTACAAGTGTTGCTAAGGAAAGCTATAGAGATTTTTAAAAGGTTGAAGAGCATAAAAAACTATGAATTAAATAAAATTAACAATATTTGCAAAAAATATTGGAGGATAAAATATTTTTTAAAACTTCTCAACTAATGGAATTTGAGAATGAAGAGAAAATAAGAAAAGAAAAAAAAAGATTTTAAATATCACCACACACATTCCTATGATTTGAGAAAGAAAAAATTCTAAAGAAAGTGTTTATTATTGCACTGTAATATCAGCTATTTAGCTATTACATTTTTATTACAAGGAAGCTCCCAGAAATAATACTATGAATTCATCATTTATCTGCAAAAACATTAGAATTAATATATATATATATATATATATATATATATATATATATATATATATATATATATATATATATATATATATATATATATATATATAATTGAATATTTATAAATGCAGTAATTAGATAATTAAAAATTTATCCACTTAGGAGAACTTTCAATTATTCTACTAATCTTTGTCAACTAACACTTTGAAAGGCTAAGATTTGCTGTATGCCTGTTAATTAAGTCATGTTTCTATTTGTATATTACCATAGCTTTCTTTCTTTTTTTTATTGTTATTTTTTTTCAATTTGCAATATTTTTTTATTATTAAAATTAAAGTCCAAACAATAAATACATGACTTATTATGGTCATAAAAAACATCGTGAAATATTATTATCTGCTTTACAATTTTGTTTCGATTTCTGAACATGTTTTAATAACAGCAAGTGCTTTTTATTTCTTTTTTCCAATGTACATTTCGATTCACCTATATATCCATTGCCACACCTACATATCCATTTATAAATGACACAATTTTTATTTATAAATGAGGTTTTATTTTTAGAGTTATTTATTAATTGGTTTAATGTAGGATGTGTGTAAAACACAATATCACATATATCTTTATAAATATTCCTTTTAAAATTCACTTTATCATTTGAAATATATAGTATTGATATCCATATTTTTTAATAGCAGGAGAATCAATATTATTATTAAAATTTTTAATCTTATATTTTGTATCAAAATCTCTAATAACATTATATATATGATTATAATTGTAGCCAACATTTAACCATTTTATTCGAATTTATTTCAATATTTTTGGCTTTATCCAATGAATATTTGCAAAGACTATTATTCCTAAATAAAAAGAACTTCAAGCCTGCCATTTTGTCTGAAATTGGCATTCATGATTTATATGGAATATAACCTTTTACTATTGGTCTAATGGTCATACAGTAATCCAGCATACATTGATTTCTAGTTATTTTAAGATCAAGAAACTGAAAGCACATTAAATTTTGGTCTGTTTTTATCCATTTTAGGTCTTTTAAACCCTTTAACTCTTTAAACAACTCATTAATTGTAATTGGTTTGCCATATACAAATTAATAAATTACAAAAAATAACTCTAAAAATAAAACCTCATTTATAAATAAAAATTATGTCATTTATAAATGGATATGCAGATGTGGCAGTGGATATATAGGTGAATTGAGATGTACATTGGAAAAAAAGAACTAAAGAGCATTTGCTATTATTAAAGCACATTCAGAAATCAAAACAAAAATGTAAAGTCGATAATAATATTTCAACAATTGTATTTTATGACCATAATAAGTTGTGTATTTATGGTTTTGACTTCAATTTCAATAATGTAAAAATATTGCAAATTGAAAAAAATAACAATAAAAGGAAAATAAAGGAAGCTATGCTATTATACAAATACAAACATGACTTAATTAACAGGCAGGCAGCAAATGTTAAGATCATGGAATTGTGAGAAGGTTAGCCTTTAAAGCTGTTAGTTGACAAAGATTACTAGGATAATCGAAAGTGCTCCTAAATGGATAACATTTTTAATTATCTAATTATTGTATTTATAAATATTTAATTATATAATTACATATATTGCTTTGAAAAAATACAGACATTGAATAATAATATTATTATTGTGCCAGGCATTATCAAATGGCTTTATACAAAGTCTGTATTAAGCACAACAAATATAAAAATGTGCTAGATTAATAATGGAGGTTCGATCTGAGCAGTAGGATACCCGCACACACAAATTTAAATATTGTACACGTATAATAAACTCATGTATTTTTTTATTTTTGTTTTTCCTTTTTGTATATTTTTTATGATATGTCATTATATGTAATTGCTTTTTTTTTTTATTTTCCAACATACTTGTATATTTTTTTTAATTACTTTTCTAAAGATTGTAATTTTATTCCATAAGCAAGTAATGTTAATTGCTTTTGCAAAAATCTGATCAAAAGCAAAAGGTTTGACAAATGCTATAATTAAACTGTTATCTCTTTTAAAAAAATTCTTTTGAATTGATTTTGTAAGCAAGGGGTCTGGGTTATTCAAGATGGATGTCAAACTTAAAATGTAGAATTTAATCGGAAAAATATAAAGGAAAGTTTGCAATCTAAGTGATAACCTAAATTAAAAGGATTGGCTGATTCATTCTTCTCAGAGGGATATCTGATTTGGTTCTTATTAGTGGGATTGATAGTGCTGTGGGATTCATTCTTTCATTGGCAGCCATTCTGGGCAAGTCATTCTTTTTTGTAGCTCCAGAATTCTCCAAGCAACCACCTACTTAGAGATTCATTTATGAATAGGTCTATTGGTGACATTCTTAAGAACAAATCCATTATACAGTTCTTTTAAGAACTCTTGTCTTTGTGGATTCGAGTAACCATTGGAGACAGCTTATGAAAATTTATTAATAATCCTAATTATTATTAGATATATAAAAAAAGAAGATATGAAGCAATATACTAGAGATTCCAGCAAAATGACCATGGGGTAGATAACTAGCCAGTGCACCGCCCTTTCTCTGTCCCAAGCCGCCAAGATGTGACCACGCCAATTCCAGCAGCCCATGATGATGACAAATGCCACCTTGCTAAATGGATGAAATCTTCACCACACAGCGAGTTAACTTGAAGCCCACTCAAGAGCCCAGAGGAGAAGAATGAAGATGCAGATATAAGTTTATTTTAAGATATTTATTAATATTGAAATAATTAACTTTGATATTTCCGATTAGAGAAATTATTTTTTGTTATTATTATTAATCATTTGAAAAAGAGAGAGAGTCTCTCACATATGTATATGAATTTGCAGTTATTATGGGCATAAATGATAAAGCTTTTACTTAAATCCTTTGAGTCAATTTTTCTATTTCAAATTCTAGTATTTTCAACAAAGATTGCAATGAGATTTTTTTTTGCTGCTATTCATCTTCCTCTTGTTGTTACTCCTGGAATTTGTCATATATGGATATACATGTATGTATATGCGTACATACGCTTATAATATTCAGTAAATACGATATCTCATGCTGAATATCTAAAAGTGTATTTAACCGTATATCCTTTTTAAGTTTTTTTTTTTGTCATTGCTGCACCTTATGATGAGTGCAAGAAGGGATTGATCTATTATAGATTCCCTGTAAGCAAGTACTCTAATAACTTTATATTTAAAGTAATAGTAAGTGTATAATTGTGCTGTGCGTATATACATGTACAGGAATTTATCTATAGCAAGAGGGAAGTAGATACAGTACCTTATGGTGAGTAGGATATAGTATCTGAGCCAATGCAACCTTGTTGACTTGTTGAAAAATACGAAATTATTGAAATATCTCATAATGCAAATATACGTATGCATAGTTTTTATTATTATTATTATTGCTATCAATAAAAGAGTTTTAAAGCACTGAGTAAAAGTGCATGCCTGTATGACCGAAAATCTCATATCTGTATATCAAATCACACAAAGTAAAATTTATTTCTATTGGGTAAAAGGAGCTCAGACCACTTCCATTACTTATAAACATTGTAAATAGCTTTAGGGATTTATTATTTTTCTTATTTAAAATTGTATTTTATCTATTTCAACGCCTCGAATATATATGGTTTGGGATAATTAATTATTTAGTATTTTGTTATTATATCATCATTATTATGAAACGGTGGTGGGTATTTGGGAGTAAATAAATATTTAATCATAATATTAAACTTGTTTTCATATTATTATTTATATTGGTCAAAATGTATTCTTTCCTTATCAACCACGTACTGGTAATAATAATTTAACTTACCCATTTGAAGACCCTAGATTGTAGAGTGACTGAGCTAGCCACAAAGGGATATCGCTCTACTGGGGTGTTAAATCTTATTCTTATGCGCCGCTGAACATATGGTATTGCACATCCTTCTAGGAGGATGAAAAAATCAATTTTTTTTATTCTTTTCTAGAAGTGGTATGCAAAAGTCTATTTTGTAAATAGATTTTTCAAAGGTGTGTACTTGCCATTGTTCTAAATATTCGGGCATTCAAATAAGATATCAACTAAAGGGTGTTTTTAACTGGAAGAGTCCTGTCAATCCACTCTTTTTATCAATTTAGCTGGAAGTACCAATATACATGAGTACAGACAGTTGGCTAGATTGATATCCATTTCTTTACCTGTTGAATCTTGGTCACTTCATGCTCAGTGCAAGATTAGGAAAAGAATTCTGCAGGGAGTATTGACTGGTACAGTAAAACTGGTGCCACACGTGGTTTAAATGTAAAAATGGTACAATTAAGGAAAGAACAAGTTAAATTATATAAATGTGAAAATTACGATAAAAATATATTACGTGCCGTATGTATATATAAACTTAATGTAGGTGTAAGTAAAAACTAAATTAAATGTTGACTATATATACATAAAAGAAGTTATATAAAATTCGATCGTTAGTTGTTGTTTTTTTTTAGATATATAGTGTAATTAATAGGCCGTACAAATGAACACGCTTAGTTTGCTATATATTTGTTTTGAAAGTTATTCTTAAATAATTTAAAATATTTTACTCAGTAATCTGCAGATCCAAAATTATAGTGTTATTCTTTGTTGTGATAGATATTTAATATATATTTATGATTCAAATTGTTAGCAATAAATCAAATGTTCACACTGTATTCTATAAATATACTGTATAAGTAAAATAGAAAAAAAGAGTTATTTTAAGTAAGTATACATGTAATATATTGATGGTTGATATTTTGTTATATAGAGTATAGATTCTTTTATCTTAATAATTGCTTAACAATTTTCACTTTAAACCGAGTCGTTAGCATTTTCATTTTATTGGATAAGTAAAGTTGCCATTTAAACTGAGTAAAAAAAAAAACTGTCGTCAACATATGCAATTAAAATAGTAATAAAGTATATATAAAAATTATTAAACGAATGTGTGGGGGAGTAGGTCACACGCTGTATATATGCGTATATAAATGGTCGGAGTTTTTACAAATAAAAGTAATAAGTTATTATAGCGTTAAATTTTAACATAACTTATAGTTAAATCTGTTGGTCTTTCTGTTTGTAAAAAAGTAAAATAAAACAATGTTAAATACTGGCTTACGAATTAAAATTTTGTAAACGATTTAAAATAACTTATACTGGAAGATTTTTTTAAAAAAAAAAAAAAAGAAAAGAAAAAGGGAAGTAAAATAAAATAGAGTGTTGGATAACAGCGTAATGAAGTAAAGTTTCGTATGTTAAACTTGAGTTTCTGTTTTGGGCGATAAATCGAATTAAATAGACATAGGTAAAATGGGCACAATAACTGGAACAGGGCATAGAAAAAACAAATAATTGGCGAATGGAATAAGGCAGAGTTAGGTGCGCGATGTACTGCATATTTAAAAATAAGACAAATAGTTAAGAAATAATTTAAAAATATCCGCTATTACCGATTCTGTATTTAATTGATCAGTATCTAAAAACTATATATACCAAATATAAATAGATATGGGTATTCCGTAACTCCTAAATAAAGAATATTTATACTGTGCTTTTAATGTGGACAAGATCCAAATCAAGAAAAATGGATCAACAGCCAATAAGTGATACAAACACCTCGGTTAACGAAGAACCAGAGGAAAAGACTCATTGTGAGCAAAAAGAAAGTGATCAACAAAGAAGCAAAAAACTTGAAGCGGAAAACGAACGCAGGTGGACAATGATGGAAGAAATTTTATGGACTATAAAACAAGAAATAGCCAGAATACCACAGGAAATAAATGAATTGAGGCAACAACTATCAGAAAATACAACATATATAAATCAAAGAATAGATGATGTCAAACGTGAACTAGAAAATGAAATCGAAACAAGATTTCAAAGCATGAAAAATGGAAATAATCCCGAATAAGGCAACAGCAATAGGCTGGAAAAAACAGAAATGAGTCAGCAGATGACTGAAGCAGAGCATGAATATGTTCAGGATCAAGTCAAGAAAAAAGGAGAGGATGCTGAAATAACCGAAGATCATAGCATTAAAAATGAGATGCATGAAAAAGAAAAGGGACAACCTTACCTGTGCAATATAAACCAATTCCTAAAAATAAAAATATTTGAAGGACAAACAGGTGAAGCTCCTATGGAGCACATTAAGAGCTTGGAAAAATATTTCCAGGTAAACCAAATCAATGACTTTAGTAAACTGGCAATCGCCTGCAGTCATCTCCATGGCGATGCTCAAGCATGGTGGAAATCCTTGTTCCACTATCCAATAACATTTGAGGAATATAAAAAGGAATTATTAAAAAGTTTTTGGAATGAACAGCATCAAGAGATGATTCTATACCAAGCCATGCAGGAAAAACATAATGAGAATAATGGTGAAAATTACTTGCAATTTTTCAGGAGACAAGTGGCAATACTTTGGACATTAAATGCATGTCATATATCAGAGGGACAAATTGTCAGAATAATTCGTCGTAATCTGCCACTTGGGATTGAACAAATGTTACTTACCGCAAATATGAATACAGTGCAACAAATGGCGGAAGTATTAAGTGCAGTAGACATGACCCAAAGAGAGACACAAGGGAACAAAAATAGGCAAAAACAAAATCATTGGCATAGAAAGCCATACCGAGAAATAACAGCATAGAAAGGTGCACTCACCAAACAGAAAACAATGGTTACAATCAAAGAAAGAAATATTGAAAAGAAAAACAGTTCAGACCACCCTCACCAAGGCCAGGGTGTAGTAAAGATGAGAATTAATCAGATCACATAATTTAAGAGTCTTTGTAGTTAGATGTTTATAGGTTTCTTGTGAACTTTTGTCTCTCAGGCATTGTGTGTATGGGTTGATTCGTATTGGCATTTTTTGAACTCGGGCTCTGGAGATGAGGGATGTGCAGGGGTTGGATGGAGATGTCTGTGTGATCTGGAGTCTCTGTGGCTTCAGGTGAAGAAACACTTTTCATCACACAAAAATGCGAGCAATTCTTTTAGCAGAGAAAATATTCTCTGGGACTCAGTTGGGGTAATGCAAACGTACTCGTAAGTCTCATATAGGAAGCAGAGGAGCATTAACTTCAACTCTTACTCAAAGCCCTTCATCTGTGGTTGCAAAATATCCTGTCAGCCTCCAAAAGTTATTGAGCATGGATGCACCCACGAAGTTTGGTACATTATTCTGTTAGTATTTTTCGTGTTTCGTTCGACTTTGCTTGGTTGACCACAAAGTTCTAGAAAGGATAGATATCTTCATGTTGTCCATCTGTTTGTCTTCTTATTATCTCTAACTCTGGTGATTGGGTTGCTGATGCATATTTGGCTTAGTATATCGATGTTATGGGGGATGAAATGTCACATTGTCACCGTTAGACATCATGCTTTGTAGAGTTTCAAAACAAAAATACAAAAATTAGTAAAAATATAACTAGTAAACATATACTTAATATCTATATAAATAAGAACTTAAGACTTTAAATGGTCATATCCATTTAAAAGTCTCATTGGAGAGGGGGGTATTGTGCCAGGCATTATCAAATGGCCTTACACAAAGTCTGTATTAAGCACAACAAATATAAAAATGTGCTAGATTAATAATGGAGGTTCGGTGTGAGCAGTAGAATACCCACACACACAAATTTAAATATTGTACACGTATAATAAACTCGTATTTTTTTATTTTTGTTTTTCCTTTTTGTATATTTTTCATGGTATGTCATCATATGTAATTGCTTTTTTTTATTTTCCAACATACTTGTATATTTTTTATAATTACTTTTCTAAAGATTGTAATTTTATTCCACAAGCAAGTAATGTTAATTGCTTTTGCAAAAATCTGATCAAAAGCAAAAGGTTTGATAATGCTATAATTAAACTGTTATCTCTTTAAAAAAAATTCTTTTGAATTGATTTTGTAAGCAAGTGGTCTGGGTTATTCAAGATGGATGTCAAACTTAAAATGTAGAATTTAATCGGAAAAATACAAAGGAATGTTTGCAATCTAAGTGATAAGCTAAATTAAAAGGATTGGCTGATTCATTCTTCTCAGAGGGATATCTGAATTGGTTCTTATTAGTGGAATTGATAGTGCTGTGGGATTCATTCTTTCTTTGGCAGCCATTCTGGGCAAGTCATTCTTTTTTGTAGCTCCAGAATTCTCCAAGCAACCAGCTACTTAGAGATTCATTTACGAATAGGACTATTGGTGACATTCTTAAGAACAAATCCATTATACAGTTCTTTTAAGAACTCTTGTCTTTGTGGATTCGAGTAACCATTGGAGACAGCTTATGAAAATTTATTAATAATCCTAATTATTATTAGATATATAAAAAAAGAAGATATGAATCAATATACTAGAGATTCCAGCAAAATGACCGTGGGGTAGATAACTAGCTGGTGCACTGCCCTTTCTTTGTCCCAATCCGCCAAGATGTCACCACGCCAATTCCAGCCGCCCATGATGATGACAAATGCTGCCTTGCTAAATGGATGAAATCTTCACCACACAGCCAGTTAACTTGAAGCCCACTCAAGAGCCCAGAGGAGAAGAATGAAGATGCAGATATAAGTTTATTTTAAGATATTTATTAATATTGAAATAATTAACTTTGATATTTTCGATTAGATATATTATTTTTTGTTATTATTAATCATTTAAAAAAGAGAGAGAGTCTCTCACATATGTATATGAATTTGCAGTTATTATGGGCATAAATGATAAAGCTTTTACTTAAATCCTTTGAGTCAATTTTTCTATTTCAAATTCTAGTATTTTCAACAAAGATTGCAATGAGATTTTTTTTTTGTTGCTATTCATCTTTCTCTTGTTGTTACTCCTGTAATTAGTCATATATGGCTATACATGTATGTATATGCGTACATACGCTTATAATATTCGGTAAATACGATATCTCATGCTGAATATCTAAAAATGTATTTAACCGTATATCCTTTTTAAGTTATTTTTTTGTCACTGCTGCACCTTATGATGAGTGCAAGAAGGGATTGATCTATTATAGATTCCCTGTAAGTAAGTACTCTAATAACTTTATATTTAAAGTAATAGTAAATGTATAATTGTGCTGCGCATATATACATGTACAGGAATTTATCTATAGCAAGAGGGAAGTAGATACAGTACATTATGGTGAGTACGATATAGTATCTGAGCCAATGCAACCTTGTTGACTTGTTGAAAAATATGAAATTATTGAAATATCTCATAATGCAAATATACGTATGCATAGTTTTTATTATTATTATTATTATTATTGCTATCAATAAAAGGGTTTTAAAGCACTGAGTAAAAGTGCATGCCTGTATGACTGAAAATCTCATATCTGTATATCAAATTACACAAAGTAAAATTTATTTCTATTGGGTAAAAGGAGCTCAGACCACTTCCATTACTTATAAACATTGTAAATAGCTTTAGGGATTTATTATTTTTCTTATTTAAAATTGTATTTTATCTATTTCAATGCCTCGAATATATATGGTTTGGGATAATTAATTATTTAGTATTTTGTTATTATATCATCATTATTATGAAACGGTGGTGGGTATTTGGGAGTAAATAAATATTTAATCATAATATTAAACTTGTTTTGTTTTTATATTATTATTTATATTGATCAAAATGTCTTCTTTCCTTATCAACCACGTACCGGTGATAATCATTTAACTTACCTATTTGAAGACCCTAGATTGTAGAGTGACTGAGCTAACCACAAAGGGATATCGCTCTACCGGGGTGTTAAATCTTATTCTTATGCTCCGCTGAACATATGGTATTGCACATCCTTCTAGGAGTGTGAAAAATTCATTTTTTTAAATTCTTTTCTAGAAGTGGCACGCAAAAGTCTATTTTGTAAATAGATTTTTCAAAGGCGTGTACTTGCCATTATTCTCAATATTCAGGCAATCAAATAAGATATCAACTAAAGGGTGTTTTTAACTGGAAGAGTTCTGTCAATCCACTCTTTCTATCAATTTAGCTGGAAGTACCAATATACATGAGTACAGACAATCGGCTAGATTGATATCCATTTCTTTACCTGTTGTATCTTGGTCACTTCATGCTCAATGCAAGATTAGGAAAAGAATTCCGCAGGGAGTATGGACTGGTACATTATATATATATATATATATATATATAATATAAATAAAATGTCTGTTAATTATAACAAAAGTGTAATCATAATAAAAGTAATAAATTTAATGGTAAAAAACTATTATAAACAGTCTTTCAATCCACAGAAGTACGTTTGGTTTATTTCTTAAACCTGCCTCAATTGCCATTAAATTAAAAAAAAAACTGGAAGCAAATGCCATCAATTCAAATCCCATGAATCCCTTATTTTAATGTTAGCAGCTTGTGTATTTATTAAGTACATTTTATTCCTATTTATAAAAATTGCCTCCTTAATTTTTCTTTTATTATGCTTTCTCTCTTCATGAAGAATTTTCACACTTTCAAAATCAAATTTAAAATACAGGATTCATGAGATTTGAATTGATGATGTTTGCTTTCTGCTCTGTTTTTTTTTTTAAAATTTAATGGCAGTTGAGGCTGCAGATTGAAAGACTTTATAATAGTTTATTATCATTAAATTTATTATTTTTATTATGATTACAATTTTGTTTAATTAATGAACATTTTATGTATATTACATATTTTTATTTTTGTTATAGTATTTAATACAATGGATCTAAGTAATATTAAGAAATGGTGGGTCATTAAGGAATGGTGGAAGCAATGTAAAAGAATTATTAAGCTTAAATGCAAACGTTGTTTTTTCAAGAATTGTAAAGTTTTCCATGTATTCCCAAATTGTTGTAATATAAAGTTGAATAGCTGTATAAATTTAATACTGAGATGTATGGATAAATTGAAATTAATCATTTTAAATAATATTAAAAAGTATAAAAAGGAACTTTTTGATATTTGAAAGAAATTGAACATTTAATAATTTTAAATTAATGGTGTGCTTGGGATGTATATAAAATTGTTTGTGAAAATGGATTTAAATTAATTGAACTTAAGTTATATAATAAATTTGAGAAAAAAATTGATTTTTTATTTAATAGGTGGTATCCACAAGCTTATAATGAGTTAAACTTTATTTGTGAAATAAAAAGATACATTTTGATTCAGAAATATGTTTTAAGGCATGGAGCTAAATACGTCAGTGGTAATTGGAATGGTTATGATTTGGAACTAATTGCAGCTGTTCAAAATTCATTTCAAATCATTCCTGGTGATAGTCATTTTGCTGATGATATTAAGAAAATTAATTATCATAAATTTAATGCAATGCCTTATGATAAATCATGGGAATTGGCTATTTCAGAATTTAAACAGAGGCTGAAGAGTGATATGTTTTGTTAGAAAGAAAATAAAGGGTTGTGAATGTGTTTAATGACAGAATGTCAATATATTGATAAAGTTAAAGTGCAAATGGAGAAACTTTGTTTCTTTTTTGATTGAACAATATATGGATGGTCAAAGAAAATTTATTAACAATAATTTAAAAAGTGCTAAAAATAAAGCTTTAAGTAATAATGTGTACTATATGATATATCCTTCATGTGCTATATGTTCTTGTATTTTTTCAAATATAAAGTTACATAAAGAAGATAATCCTTTGCGAATTATGATAGATTTTCGTGGTTTATTCATGTATCAGACTTCTAAATATATTGGTGAGTTTTTACAAGAGTTTTTAGCATTTGGGGAAAATAATATTGCTTCATCTTTTGACTTTGTAAATAGTTTTAAAAAATTTGGTGATTAATGAGAATGATGTTATTGCTTCATTGGATGTAACAGAAATGTATGGTTCTACTGATAGAATGAATTCCATAAAAATAATTGGACATACATTAAAAAGTAAAGATATTTGTAAATATATGATAAAGTTTATTGTTGATTCTTTAAAAACTTTTTAATGATAACATCATTTCTTTTGAAGGTCAATATTACAAAATGTCTAAAGGTTGGCCTATGGGTCTGCCTGCAGTTGCACAAGTCTGCAATTTTGTGTTGTCTACATATGAGAGTGGTTTTTTAAATATGTCATCTTTTAAATATATTAAAATTTACAAAAGGTATGTAGATGATGTTTTTGTTTGTGGAAATACTAATACTATAAATTTGCTTGTAGATGAATTAAATAATTTGAATGGCTGGAAATGGACTATTGAAAAGGAACAGGACAAAAATATTAAATATTTGGATTTAATTATTATAAGAGATAGAAGTATATTAAATTATAAATTAATAATCAAGCCATTGCAAAAAAGGGAATATATAAATTGTAAATCAAAAGTACCAATTATGCATAAGATGGCAAGTTTTAGATCTTTTTTTGTTTCATAATGAAATATTATGTTGTTACCAAAGTGATAAACTAAAAAATATTGAGATGTTTACCAAGGAATTGCTTGATGTTGGTTATAAAATGGAACAAATAAACAATACTTTATGTCAATTTAAAAAGAGTTATAATGGTTTAAAGGAAATGAAGATTCATAGTAAACAATGGATATCTATTTCATTTATTTCAAATCCACAAGTGGAAATTTTTTAAGGATATATAGAAGAACATGTTTAATGTTTCATTTTATGTTCTAGTGAATAATTCTAAGGATGTCATACCTGTCAAGCAGAAAAGTAATATCATATAAAAAATTTGGAGGTGCAGTATTGAGAAGAGATTAAAGGAGCATGAACTATTATATAACTATGTAAAAAGTAAGAATAAGGGTCATTTAATGAGTAATTCAGTTTTTTTGATCATGAAAAAAGATGTAAATGTAAATTTGATTTTGAAAGTGTGAAAATTCTTCATGAATAGAGAAATCATAATAAAAGAAAAATTAAGAAGGAAATTTTTATAAATAGGAATAAAATGCATTTAATAAATAGACAAGCAGTAACATAAAAATATGGATTCATGGGATTTGAATTGATGATGTCTGCTTCCGCTTTATTTTGTTTTTTTTAATTTAATGGCAGTTGAGGCAAGTTTAAGAAATTAAGAGAAAGTACTGTAGTTTGAAAGACTGTTTATAATAGTTTATTATCGTTAAATTTATTATTTTTATTATGATATATATACTGTATATATATATTATACCAGAACACCACCTCATTAAAAATAAAGGGTCATTTTCGTTAACAAAAAAACTTTTTTTAAATTATGCCTCTTTTAAATTTTATTTTTAATTGTTTAAAATGGTATAGTTAATATGTATATATAAAGTTCTGCATGGCTATATATTATTATTATTAAATTAAATAAAATTATTCAGCTTTATTGAATCTTACAAGAAAAAAGAAAACAAAACGTTTTTTTTTTTAAAGTTAAAATTATTTTGCTTTTAATTATTTTTTATTTTGTAAATTAAACATATCTCTTTTATTAATGATTAAACAGATTTAATTAATCTATAAGAAAATCAATTTGTTGTTGATTTTTTCCTCTAGTTAAAAATTATATTAATTAAAAATGAAAGAATTAAAAAAAAAAAATTCTTGTTAGTTTGTCTGTGTGGGTTTGGTCTGCAATTGAGAAATTTTGGGCTATAAAAATGAGTTTCTTTCATTGTTTTCTCTCTTTTTCTGCCTGCAGCTGATGTAGAATGAAAGATCCAAACTTATTGTTAGAAGAAATCACCATTCTCTGCTATGAATTGCTTTAAAACCAATGCTAATATTAACAATTAAAGGAAAAGCTCACTTTCCCAATAAAAAAATGTTTGATTATACAAATATAATTTATATACTTGTAGTTATATATTTATATAAGGGATCTGAAAACCGACTTTCAAGCTCCCTTCAGCTATCTATTCTATCTCATGCAACCAATACACATGCCCATACACATGCATAAAATATAAATGGTTTTCAATATACATACTTCATGCTGACTCCGGCACTCATTGATCGATCCAGATCACCATTTGCCACACATATGAGATCAGTGCTTGGTTTCTATTAAGATAGAAACTCATCAAACTTTATTGTACAAGCTTCAATCTACTACATCATCCAATTTTTCAGCCATATATACTATAGAAAATCTGATGATGGAATGCTTAAATCCCTTGTTGACATAACTCTGGGTATATAAATTATACTTGTATAATCAAATATTACAAATTTAGTGATTATCCTGCGTATTCCTTTTCTATGTATTTAAATGGATAAGGTTCTATACACAAGGGTCAGTGCAAATTAAGGCAGTATTGACATCAACAGTACATTTGAGCCTTCCACCATAAGATTTTCAATGGTATGGGTCACTGAAAAGTTGCGGGGAGGAGTAAATTGAAGCATGCCCATTAAAGTTTGAAAATTTGCTATCTTAATATAAACCAAGCAATGATTATATAAATGTGTGGGATGGTGAGCTGGACTAACTGATGAGTACTGGTTCAGCATGAAATACATATATCGAAGATTATTTATCTTTTACACATTTGTCTGGTCATGTGTATCAGTTGCATAAAATAGTGCAGATAGCAGAAAAGTACTTGAAAGTCTGTGGTTCAAATCCCTTATACAATAAAGAAATGGAAAATAGTAACTTAAATAATGTGAGTAACACTATGACTAAGTAAATCTGGTTTTATAAGTATTGATCACTACAATTATTGCCAGAAGCCTGCCAAAAATGTTACTTAAATTATCTGATGAAGAGAAGAAAGACAGAGAATTCTGAGTAAAATCATAAACTCTCATAGTAGCCAATGTTTTTAATGTTGACCAGACATGCAAATAAATTAGTTTAAAAAAAAGTTAGCATTAAAAAATAAATCCATAAACCAATATGATATTTGAGAAAATGAAAAGATCAGCATCATTATATGTATCGGAATTATGAAATTTCAAGAGTCAATTTGTAAATCCCACACAAGGACAATATACTGAAAACTATATTGTGACTTGTAAAAGTAAAACAAAAAGTCAAAAATTAAATGAGTACACATAACAGCAAATCCAAAGAAAAGCAAAATAGTATGAATTTGAAACTGCTAATTTAAATGAGCTCAGTATCCAGAAGTGAGATTATGTTATTTTTGTTTAATAACATTTTTTTTATTTCTTCTTTCTCTCAAAGGTATTTAATATCAGTGTTTTTGACTGATATGTTTTGTATTTGAAATAATTATACATACAATTTTTATGATTATTATTGTTGGTTTACATGCAAAAAAAAAGAAAATGGTCATTTATTTCTGGAAATTATATAGTGAATTAAAATTATTTTTATATAGTTAATTTATTAAAATGTCTTTCTTTTTTATTTCAAGTAGCATTCAAAAATAGATACGTCAAGTGTTGGTGTTCAAGTGGTCAGCACAGCTGCCTTGCAAGCAGTTGTCCCAGGCTAGCAGGTTCACTTCCTGGTAAATGCTATGACACATGAAAAAAAAATAGATATAAAATTTTATAAGTTTATTGATAGATACATGGATGTGTTTTACACAATTGGTTATCAAAAGAGATTAAAGAGCTATTGTTTATGGGTAACATTATTCTAAGAAAAGAAAATAATAATAATGAGGGTCAATTTATTACATGGCAATGAAATGCCATTGTACTTAAAATAGCTGGATCTTATTAATTATAAACCTTTCATCATCACATGATCCCTGGGCTAGCTTCTTACAGAATTATAATGAAAATATAGTTAAGCTCATCTTAAAAGTTTACATACATGGTGAACAGAAATAGTCAATCCAGTACATATAGTTACACAACTGAGGTAGTGTTCAATGAGTGTGGAAACCTATATCCAACTTTTACATTTGGATGCCAAACTGGGGCTTATTACATTGAATTCTATTATATAAAAAATCTAAAACATTTATTTTAAATTTAAATTTATGTTTACTACATGACTTGATAATTTCATCTAAAATAATATTTTAAAATTATTGCAGAGACCCTGATAAAAGAGCCAGAATATTTTATAAATTTATGATAAAATGTAAATGACACATACAGATTTATGCTTCATGGGAATATTAAAGACATAATGGGAAATTATTATCATTGATAAATAAAAGTTAGATGTGGTAATTAATTAAACACAAAAAAATTAAAGTAAATTACAAGAGATATTAATTATGCAGAAAAATTTTGAGATGTCTAGATGAGTAGGTGAGCTGAATTGGGCAGTAGGTACTTATTTCTTTATAATAGTTTGAAAATACATATTATTGGCAATATTAGGAAAATGTATATCAAAAGAACATAGTGTTGTTTGAAGAAAAAGTATTTTTTCTATAATAATTATTAACAGCTGAAATAAATAAAATAAATGATAACTAGCTAGGTGTAAATCATACAAAATGCACAAATACAGTAAATCAGCAGATGAAGAGAAAATGAAAAAAACAATCATTACAGGCTGTGAACAAGCTTATAGAAGCAGAAGCAGTGGCACTAAATATGTTATATGAAATTATGAATAGGCATGAGTTACAATTACAAGAAATGTTACAGAGAATGAAAGAAATACAGATGCAAAATCAGGTAATGTGAGAAGAAAAAACATATTTGAAAAGTTGCAGCTGAATAATAAAAAATATTGCAAGAAATGGAGCAGAAAAGTGATTAAAATGGAACATAGATTTTGAGGCCATGAATAGTGTTAAAATGAAGGAAAAGGACTTTCATTCTAAATGAGTATTTGGGTGAGAAGATAAATAAGAAAAAAAATCAAGTAATCATACCATATACTGTGAAAAGTGTTAAAGATAAACAAGGGCATGTAAGCTATAAAAAATGAAATAAAACTATTGAAAGAAAAGTTAAAAACATAATGACAAAAATGTTAAAAACATAATGACAAAAAGATAGAAATGATAAAGCCAATAGTAAAAGATGGTACATGTAGCAAAGTTATTGGAAGAAAATATAGAAAATAAACCAAAGCTGAAATATACTGAAAGGCCAACCATCATAGAATTTGTGCTAAAGATGAATATAGAGAGACAATTATAATGCCTGCCTTCAACATTAAAATTGTATGTCATATAATTAGTGATACTTTGATGTGAACATCAATCTCAATGAAGAGGTATAAAAATCAGATAAAGTTTGACTTTGGATATTAAAAAGACAATAAATAACTATATATATCAAAGTGATCTTCTTTCCAGCTACCATACAATAAAGAACCACCAGATAAAAATTTTTCTCAAATTATATGGGTAATCATGGTTGTTTTTTGAGTCAACATAATGGTGTCACTGAATCAACAAAAGCGTTTATACACAATCCCTAGTTTAATCTTTGTGAGCATGTTATAAGATGGAAGGATTATTTTTGAATTGATGTGAATAATAATCATTGAGTATGGGTAAATCAGGTCAAGTAAATTGAACATAGAAGAATTCCACCAGATTTGATCCTATACAATTGCATTATACTAGGCTTACTCCAATTCTAATGAAAACACCGCAGATGGCAATACCTGAAAACATTACATAAATGTTGATGAAGAAAAGGCTTATGCTAAGTTATGTTATCCACAAGTCTACCTACATGATCACTAATAATTATAAATTTCTTGTAAAAATTTCATATATTAGTTTCTCAGAGTAGCATATTTTAAAAAAAATTCAAGTACCTTTATATGAGTCCATATGAAATTATAAAAAAGCTCCATGAGAATTCTTGAAGGTGAATGTAGTAGGCATGTGATTAGAGTTGGTGTGGGTTATTTTCAAAGCTACTGGAGTGCTCTAAATTGTGTTCATATAGTCATATAAACTTTTGTTTTGAAATATTGTAAGAATTTTAAAGCATTAAATAAGATTTTCTAAGTCACTATCATCTGCTGTCCAGCATTGTCACTAGAAAGAAATTCATCACATGATCATTTCTTATGCTTGCTTATAACTATTATTAAAACAGGCAAAACTATATGTATTGCCACTCAGTGCAAGCCAGAGCAATCAATGGATGCCAGAAGGCTTGTGCATAAAATCTCCATCTAGTACCTACTTGTCCAATATCCCCAGACTAGTTTCTGGCTTGTGGCCTTCGTCAATGAGGAGCCTTGGATTTGGGAGCACTGCACCTAGATGTTAGGATCTAATGCAACCTCTAGTAGTCACCTTTTATCTCTACTTAACTACAAAACCACGAGTCTCAATTGAAAACACTATATTTTCAATTAAGCTCACTAGCTTATATAGTCTATAGGTCTGAACTCAGTTCAGTACCCATAAATTTTGGTGACTTTGGTTTTTTAATAACCATAGACACCCATATCCTATTAGGCAGAATTAGTTTTAAGCCAATAAACAACACATGATCACAATTTCTTATGCTTGCTTATAACTGTTATTAAAACAATACTGAACTGAGTTCAGACCTATATGACTATATAAGCTAGTGAGCTTAATTTTTTTCAATTCGAGACTCATGTTTTTGTAGTTATGTAGAGATAAAAGGTGGCTGCTGGTATATTGCATTAGAACCTAAGATCTAGGTGCAGTGCTCTCAGATCCAAGGCTCCTCACTGACAAAGGCCACAAGCCAGAAACTATTCAGGGGATATTGGATGAGTAGACACTGGTTGGGGATTTTATTCACAAGCCTTCTGGCATCCATTGATTTTTCTGGCTTGCACTTACATATACAGAGTTATACGTGTTAACAGTTATAAGCAAGCATAATAAATGGAGATCATGTGTTGTTTATTGGCTTAAAACCAATCCTGCCTAATAAGATAGTAGTAGCTATGGTTATTAAAGAACCAAAATCACCAAATGTATGGGTACTGAACTGAGTTCAGCCTTATATGACTATATAAGCTAGTGAGCTTAAATTGAAAATATAGTGTTTTCAATTTGAGACTCATGGTTTTGTAGTTAAGTAGAGATAAAAGGTGGCTGGTGGAGGGTTGCATTAGATCCTAAGATCTAGGTGCAGTGCTCTCAGATCCAAGGCTCCTCACTGATGATGGCCACAAGCCAGAAACTAGTCTCGGGATATCAGATGGGTAGGCACTAGATGGGATAGTGCCAGACTTTTTTCAATGCTGTGTGTCTGCTGTTTTATTTTTGTTACGTTCATGTAAGTTTTTATCATTAGCCACAGTTTCCATTTTATCACCATTTGTTTTGGCACAAATTATATTGTTCTCTTCTTGACATGATGCCAAATTTGCTTAGAACATTAGGATTTATTTTTTGCTATGAACGACTGTATTACTTACTTTTTGCTAAAAAAACAACTGTTCAGTAATCTGCCATCACTGTCTGCATGAAATAAAAAGGTTTATAATTTAGGTATAACCTGGTTTGTTATTAATAATATTTTTCCATGCTGTTTATCTGTTTGCCTTTTCTTTGTCATAGCCAGACTGCAGATGATGATATTATTATTGTTGTTGTGGTTGTTATTATTATTGTTGTTGTTATTATTCAAATGGTACTTTATTACTTCCTTTGGTTTACATAGTTTCTATTACATTGCATTTAAATTTGATCGAGCAAAGATTACAGTTCTGGTTTAGCATTCCTTCACATACAAATTTTGCTTGTAATAATTTTGAAAATATTCTTTGTTCTATAGTTTACAAATAATGCAGTAAATTTAATGTCTCAATTTTTTTTTTCTTGTGTTTGGTATAGTCTTGATTGTTCTTTTAAAAGTGACCAAGTTGCAGCATATAAATTGGGTCTCACAATAGTTCTATCTCTATCTTTGATTTGTATTAGTTTATTTATAAATGTATCCAGATGACACAGAGTCCAATTTTCTGCAGGGGTGTGTCTTTGATCCAATTTTTTCTTTCGTAAATTTTGTTAATCGAGTTTAGTCTTGTGACGTTATTAAATAACAGTGATTCTAACTTCCATTATGATTTTATATATATTTCCACCATCCCTTTCCTCATTTTTTGTTTTAGTATTTTATTGGTAGCAATTCTTGTGCATCTTGATATTGAAGCTCAACCTCTTCGTCCATTGTGTCAAAGTCTTCACTTTTTTGCTCAGGATTTTTGATGTTGAATTCTTCAATTTCTGATCTTTTTAATTTTTTGTTCTGTGGGGATCTTCCTGGCCCCTTTTCCACTTGCACATAATCTGCATTAGATTTGGTGTAATTGCTTCCATAATAAGTTTGTTGGTATTGTTTCTATTTTTTTTTTTTTTGGTGAGTCAATTTGGTATCTCCCCTTTCTCCTTTCTTATCATCTAAAACCTGTGTTTCTGTCTCTTTGCATTTCATCAGTTTCCATATTCTTATTTTGAAATTTCTGGTTCCATTGTTCAGATGTGCTCATTTGTTTGTCATCAGTTGGTCTTTTGTTTTTGTAGGTGGTAGGTGGTTTGAACTGACATTCAGATTTGCTGTGATGTGTCTAATAATTTATTAGTTTGCATTTCATTCTTGCTTATATTTTCTATGGTTAGGTATTGTTTTTTAATTATCTGATTTGGTTTCTTTTTTCCCTCTTTGGTTATATATTTTCTGATATTTTTGCTTTCTTGAGTTTGTGCTATGCCTGAGTGGTCTTCATTATTTTGAGTACATGTATTTGGTAACATATTGTTTTATATTTTTGAAGTGTTTCTGTATCATTATTTTTTTATTTAAAACACATTTGTAATTCTTATTTGCATTTGTAACTGTTCTTTATTGTCAGTTTCTTTTTCTTGCTATTTTTTTTATTTAAAACACATTTGTAATTCTTATTTGCATTTGTAACTGTTCTTTATTGTCAGTTTCTTTTTCTTGCTTGGGCCTTTCATTGTTTTTCTGATCACAGTCAGCTGCAATGTGTCCACATTGTACACATCCGAAGAATTTTGGCCTCAACCCTCTGATATAAGTGGTTAACAATGCATCTTGATCAACTATTTGCATTGGTATATCTTCTGGGTTAATGTTTTCTTTTAATTTTATCTTATAACTAAAACTGTTAGTTGCAATAGGTATCAGAGTATCACTTAAATAAATTGGTTTAATATATATTTCCTTTCTCAAATGGTTGTATTAGCATTTTACAGCCTTGAATATTATAGCTAAAGTATGTATTTTTTATTATACCAGCATAGCAGTTTTGTAAATTTTTATTAACAGACATGGCATAATTTCCTAGCATTTTAACCTGGTTTTTAATTTTTTCTCATTGGTGCTTATTGAGAATCTCAATCTCTAAATATCTTGAGATGAGATATTCCCTGATGGTTGCTATTGTATCCCAAAGTGAATTTTTTGTTATATTCTCATACAGCAACACTCTCAGAAATCTGTATAAGGAGAGATTTCTATCTGTTATGGCTAGCACTAGAGATCTTGCTGAAATTTTTTTTTTTGAAAGTTGCAAATAACTTTTTGGGAATTGTGCTATTAAATCCAATGTTTATATCCTGTAGTTCTAGTTGAGTTCATTTATCTATGGGGGAGGGGTTCAAGGTTACTTCTCTGAATCTACTATCTTGCTCTGTAATTGTTTTTCCTTCCCCTTCTTGTATTTTGAAAATTAGTTTGGTAATATTTGCATATGTTTGCTTTTGTTTATTTTGGTTCAAATTGTTTTTATCAATTTTCACGCTACACACACTTATGGTTTTTTTCACTGATGCTATTTTTTACTTTAAAGTGTTTGCCAATTTATTAAATAATATCAGCAATACTTACTTTCTTGACTTAGTAAAGGTTTATATTCCTTCTGGTTGCAATCTTTTTTGTTGTAGTAATTTTCAAAGTTATATATGAAATATTTTTTCTTTTTTCAAAGTTTCTTAAGAGTCTATGATAGTTGGCTCCTTCTGTGACACATAAGAACTGCATATTATTATTATTATTATTATTATTATTATTATTATTATTATTATTATTATTATTATTATTATTATTATTAATAATAATAATAATAATAATAATAAAAATAATAATAATAATAATAATTCAATTCAATTCAATTCATTTATTTACCGTACAAAACTACAGCATAAAGCCAATTACAGTATTGCACCATAACAAATATATAAATACATAAATGAGTTTAAATGACAAATTATTAATATAATTATGTGCCATATTTCAATAAAAGATAATTAACACATTTAAAAATCTAAAGTAAAATTAAATATCAGCATATAAACAATTATTATTAAAACATTAATAATAACAAATAAATAAAAGGGATAAATATAAAGCACATAACAAAATAATAATAATAATAAAACAATTTAACGTATATATATATAAACAAAATCAAGTTAAACCAATCAAATATGACATTTAAATTTAATAACATTACAAAATTGATTATAATCTAAATTGAAGTAATTATTATTACTACAAATCTGATTATATAAATATGGCAGTCTAAATAAAGGAGAAAATCTAAGAACATTGGAATGACAAGTTTTAATGTAACAAACAGAAGCAGACCGAGTATCATGCACATGAGATCTAATTACAACAGTAGAAATTGTGTCAGATAAAAGAACTATTTTATTAACAAGTTTATAAAGATATTTAAGATCTCTATATTGTCTTCTAGAAGAAAGATGAACAACAGTTTTATTTCCCAAAGAAACATATTTAAAAAACTTATTACTCACTGATTGTAATAAGTTACATCCCTGTTTAGAGCTAGGATTCCAAATGACTGAACAATATTCAATGATGGGAAGAACCAATGATAAAAATAATTTAAATTTTGTATCACCACTGAAATGATGACCAAACCTTAGAATAGTACCTATAATTTTTAAAGCTTTACCAATAATCATTTCCAAATGAGGAAGAAAGGATCCATTACTAGAAAATATAACTCCCAAATCTTTTTGGGATTCAACAGAAATAATTTTGTGACAATTAATAAAATAAGAAAAATGCAAAACTTCAGATTTTTTAGAATACGAGACTAAGGAACATTTACTGAAATTAACAATCATATTATTTAAATCACACCAAGCACTAAAATTATCTATATCCTTTTGAAGAAGAGTGCAATCAAACACAGATGTGATTCTTCTAAAGATTTTACAGTCATCTGCATAGCACAAAAGATAAGAAGATTTTAAGCAATCCTTAAGGTCATTCATATAAATGTTAAAAAGCATAGGTGCTAAAATACTACCCTGAGGAACTCCAAAATTACATTTAAACTTAGATGAAATAGTATTATTAAATTTAATATATGCAGTACGACCATGAAGAAAGGATTGAAACCAATAAACAAGCTTAGTAGAAAAACCCATTTGATATAATTTGTGAAGAAGAATACTGTGGTCTACTTTATCAAAAGCTTTTGATAAATCAAAATAAACAACATCAAGTCTCTGCTGGTCCTCAATTGCATGAGCTATATGATCATAAATTGTTAACAAATTAGTTTCTACGGATCTATTAGGTATAAAACCATGCTGTGAAGAAGAAATGAGTTTACTAACATCTAAAATAATTTTATTATAAACACACCTCTCAAAAATTCTAGCAATAGTATGTAAAACAGAAATAGGTCTATAGTTATTAAGATAATCACGTGAACCATTCTTAAAAATTGGGACCATTTTGGCACACTTAAGCACATTAGGAAAAACACAAGAATTCAGTGATAAATTAAAAATAAATGCAAGAGGAACTGCAATAAATTCAGCTAGCCCTTTGTAAATAAATGAAGGAATATTATCATTTCCCAAACTAGAATGAATTTTAAGTCGCTTAATAGCCATAACAACATCATCCTTAGAAATATGGTCAATCATACAATGAACAGTTGAAGAATTACAAAATAATGCAATATTTGAAGATATTGCATCATGTGATGAATATACATCAGCAAAATGTTTTGAAAAGTCATTTGCACTTAAAGTGAAACCATGAGTAGCTTGAACCTTTTTTCTACCCAAACCAGACTTTTTAATGAAATCCCAAAATTCTTTAGGGTTAGATGAAATATTAACCTCAATTTTTCTAATATAATTCTTCAAATCTCTTTTATAAACATGCTTCACCAATCTTCTGAAATTAATAAAATTATTATAAAAAAAGATATTCTGTGTTTTAAAATAAAGTCTACGATGATAAGACTTCCTTTTAATAATTTTAATAAGATCGCATGAAAACCAACGAGGAAAACCCTTATAAAAAGGTCGCTTATTGGGAATATACAAATCAATAAAACCATTAAGAATCTTTAAAAACTCATCCAAGCAATGATTTACATCATTAAAAGAATACATCGGAAGAGCAATTAACTTTAGAAAAGTTTCTACAAAAATCAACATAATTACCCTTCCCATAATCCTTTCTTGAAATATTAGAAAAATTAATCTTTGAGTGACAAACGTTAATATAAAACTCAAAAGGTGGATGATGAGCATCAATAGGAAAATTAACAGAGACAACTTGAAAATTACTAACTACTGTTGAATTACATAAAATATAATCCAAAGTACGATGAGAGGAATTAACAAATGGGTTATATTGCTTAAGTCCTAAAAATTTACAGAACTTTAACATTCTAGAAGCCTTAGAAGACAAAAGAGAAAAGTGTGTAGCAATTCTACCCTGATATAAATCCGGAATATTTAAATCACCAGTAATAATAATATTCTCATAGCCAATCAGAAAATCTTCAAGTGATGTCAAAAAATAATCAAACTCCAACAATGACAAAGTGGGTTTGAGATAAACATTACCTAAAATAAATTTAAAATTGTGATTTAAAGTAATTTCACACCATGTAGATTCACAAAAAGAAGAAAAAGAAAGTTCTTTATAAAAAACATCTTTATGAAGAGCAATCAGAGTACCACCACCTCGAGAAATATTATCCATAGATCTGTCAGTTCGCAAAATACTGAATCTATCATCAAGAAAAGAACAATCAGGAAATTGTTGATTCAACCAAGTTTCTGTAAGTAAAATAAGATCAAAATGTTCTGTTTCAAAAAATTGTTTAATTTGAACACATTTAGTCCTCATACCTCTGACATTCATGTAAAAACAAGAAAGGCCTACCATGTTACCCACAAAGATAATGGAAACAACACAAATAAAACCAAAAAGAGAAAAAAAAAGTGATAAAGAAAAAATAAATAAATAAAAATAAATAAATAAAATAAAATAGATAAAATAGATAGTAAAACAAAATAAATTCTCTTAAAACCTTAGAGAACTAGCCAGAGATCCATAAAAAAAAGAAATGGAAGCACCGCAAGGCCATAAATTGGGGGATATTATTTCATTATGTTTATGTGCAGAAACAGAAACATAAAAGCAAGAAGACTTAGAATTATTCATATTAACTTTATGACAAACAATGCTAGTTTGTAAATTATTTTCAAGAAATACTGTAATATCTTTTGAACTGAGATTTACTGGCATATTAGAAAGAAAATATCTATTATAAGTTATATTAGTATTAGAATAAACATCAGCAAAATTAGATTTATTAAATCCATCAGATATATTAGTTTTATTAGTCCTTGAAAAATCATTTTTACTAGAAGATAAAGAGGAGTATCCAGAATGATTTATCCGATAGTTACTATTTGAATGAAAGTCAAGTGAATGTGAACTATAAGCTGGAATGAATTTGGGAGCAATATCTGGATAATTAAGAATTTTATGTCTAACAGACTTAGAATAAACATTAGCAAAATTAGATTTATTAAATCCATCAGATATATTAATTTTTTTAGTTCTTGAAAAATCATTTTTACTAGAAGATAAAGAAGAGTATCCAGAATGATTTATCCGATAGTTACTATTTGAATGAAAGTCAAGTGAATGTGATCTATAAGCTGGAATGAATTTGGGAGCAATATCTGGATAATTAAGAATTTTATGTCTAACAGACTTAGAATAAACATTAGCAAAATTAGATTTATTAAATCCATCAGAAATATTAATTTTTTTAGTTCTAGAAAAGTCATTTTTACTAGAAGATAAAGAAGAGTATCCAGAATGATTCATCCGATAGTTACTATTTGAATGAAAGTTAAGTGAATGTGATCTATAAGCTGGAGTAAATTTGGGAGCAGTATCTGGATAATTAAGAATTTTATGACTAATAGACTTTAGGGAAGATACATTAACAGGAAGACCTCCATTATATCTTTTATCCATAAAAGAAGCACTCTGTAAATTATGAGCTGGAATGACTTTAGAAACTGCAGCTGGATAATTTAGTTTTTTAGATTTCACAGACTTTAAAGAAGATAAAGTAACAGGAAAACTTCCATTATCTCTTTTCCCCACAAAAAAAAAATTTGGTGATTTAAATTTACCATGAGAAAAAAACCAGAATCAGAAAAGCAATCACTAATGGAATTTACCTCAAGCCAGGATGAGTTATAAAAACATCTACTTTTAAATTTGGAATGAGGCAAATTCATAAATACATTATTATTATTATTATTATAATTAATTTCATCACTAACTAAATTAACTTCAGGAACACAATCATCCAATTTGATATTTTCACCAAGATCTTCAGGGCAATAGGCTGAAGAATGATCCCTAGCAATGGAAGAACTAAAAATTTGATCAGGATATTCAGAAGATGACAAAATGCATTGAGTGCCAATATCATTAGTATTAACATTTTTACCAAGATCTTCAAGGCAATTGGATGAAGATGAACATACAATGTTACCACCTTCAACAGAAGAGGAATAATCTCCAGGAATAGAACTAAAAATTTGATCAGGATATTCGGAAGATGATAACATGCATTGAGTACCAATAGCATTAGTATTAATAAGTTTATCTTTGATCACTGAAGAATTCCTACAACGATGAGACATTTCAATTATTAAATTATATATAAAAGAAATAGGAAGAGATAAAATCATTTCAAAAGAAAAATTGCTAGAATCATGAATAACACTGTCAATTAAACTATCTATATTTTTAACATTATTAGCAGAGTCAAATTCATTAACAGCAAAGTTTCCAATATTATTATTTCCAATCTTAGGAAGTAAGTCAATATTATTAGTGGATAAATCCATATCAACATCTGCATTAGAAAGATTGTCCAAAGATGAAACAGCTTTATTATTGTCAAACTCATCTATAACAAACTTTCCAACACTATTATTTCCAATCTTAGGAAATAAGTCAATATTATTAGGAAATAAGTCAATATTATTAGGGGATACATCAGCATCAACATTAGAAAGATCATCTAAAAATAAAACAGTTTTATATTCATCACATTCATTTACAGGAGAGTTTCCAGCATTATTATTTCCATTATTGATTTTATTTTTGTCGACTTCAATTACAGTAGAGTTTGCAATATAATTATTCCCATTATTAGAAGATAAGTCAACATCTATCTTAGAAAGATAATGTAAGGGCAACAAATCTTTATTTTTATCAAATTCATTTACAATAGAATTTATAACACAATTATCTCCATTAATTCTACTATTCACACAATTAGTTAACTTAACTATCTGAAACTCATTATCTAAAACAGGATTATCAGCAATATTATCTGTCAAAAATACCTTAGACATATAATTACACTCTATACATTTATAGAAGCCAGAACCAATAGTATGAAAAATATCAGCATCAACTTTACTTAATCTAAGACAAGAGGTATGAAACTTCCCCTGACATTGACCAGAACAATTGATGCAGTTAGCAGGATCCAATATAGCAATAGAACAGACCTTACAAACAGATGAAACTGAGCTAGAATCAGAGATTATATCAGTATCAGATAAAACAGAAAGAGATGAATTCATCGTAGAAATTTGGGAGACATAAGAATTCAAAATAACAGAAGCCTTCTTATAATAAGAGCTACAGTATTCACATAAAAATTCAGAGGTATTATTAATAGAATCAATGGAAGTATCTTTATTAAATAAATTATAACATACTATATGGTATCTAAGGCCACAAAAACCCAAGCATTTTAAAAATTTTTGTCTACCAAAAATATCAGACAAACACAAAGCACAAGGAAATTTAAAAGGCGCCATCTAAAATATAACTAACAAAAAAAAGTAGATACAGGATAATAAATAAATCCCATCTAAGTACACAATTAAATCCCTTAGACTAAAAATAATAAAGTGAATAAATGCATTATAGTAAAATAATTTAATTATAAAACAAACAATGGCAATATCTGTTACTTAACAAAAAAAAAATAATAAAATTGGGAAAAACAAATCTAAGGAAATACAAAAATTATGTATTAATTAAATTATATAAATATATATTAAATTGTACTATATATATAAAAAACAAACAATATCCAAGACAAGATTATTAAATATATCACAATTATATATTAGGTAAATTATATAAATATATATTCAATTGTACTATATATATAAAAAACAAACAATATCCAAGACAAGATTATTAAACATCACAATAATATATTAGGTAAATTATATAAACATATTCAATTGTACTATATATATAAAAACAAACAATGTCCAAAATAAAATTATTAAAAATATCAAAATCACTATGTCTTAATTGTTTATGAAATAACATTTTATATCAATTGAAAATTAATCAGACAGTCTTTCTTCAAAACGATATAATAAATCAAATTTGTTATTTCTATTAACAAAGAATCCCTTATAAATGTTTTTGTCTTCCATAAACATTGTATAAACTCAAAGGACAAGCTATAGAAAATGTTCAAATCTTGTTATATATTATAAATAAAAAAAAGGTGCCATTATATATTATAAAAGTGAAGTAATGTATATGTAAATAAAATATCCAATTGTATACATTATATCTGTAATATGCTCCATATCCATAAGCAAATTTACATATAAACATATGTTTCAAACAAGTTTAAAGAAAAGATAAATATCCTAAGGTGAAGTAACTTGGAAAATACTAGATTATATGAAGATAAGAAATCACTAAGTAATTGAAAGCAATAACTTATCAATCTTATCCAAATTGAATAAATTATTTAAAAATAAATAAAAAAATGTCAAATTAAAACTTTATAGTAGATTTTTGTATAAACCGATATAATAGTCAATAAATCTTATAATACCAATAAACCATAAAAATAAAATAATGAAAAATAGTTTCCAAAAATAAACTATAAGCTTTACTAAAAATATCCTCCAGGCATATTAGTTCTCAGTAAAGATCTCTCTCTCAAAAAAAAAAACCACTAAAAAATTCATTTATTTATAAAATTCCCAAGGCGTATTAGACCACAGTAAACAATCCATTAAAAAAACCATTATGAAAAATCCATTAAAATAAGCTACTTCAATTAATTAATAATAATAATAATAATAATAATAATAATAATAATAATAATAATAATAATAATAATAATAATAATAATAATAATAATAATAATAATAATAACAACAACAACAACAACAATAATATTATCATCCCTTAACCACATTATTTAAGTCTGATGTCTAAAATTAAATCTTTTGTTTGGAAATATTATTTCTATTTATTATTCATTTTTTATTTGCAAAGTTGCTTCATTATTTTTGAGTTTATTTTCATTTTTTTAACTTTTGGTTTTATCAAAATTTATCAAAATATAAAGATTTGATAATGACTAGGGTTTTTTTTCATTAAAAAATAGAATGCGAAAAATACAAATATATGTAAATTAAAGCATATAATTATATGAAAAGGTACTAAGAAGTTAAATTCAAATAATATTCAATAATAAAAAGTAGAGACTAACTTTCATCCTGGAATCTTTACAGATATGTAAATGTAATATGTTGTGCAAGCACACAATTACATTGTCATGTTTTGGTAGATTTACATTTGTATAAAGATATCCAAATTAGCAAAAGTAAAAAAGTTTTTTGTAATTTTACAAATTGAGATGCTGTAGATCCTAATGAGATGTGTTGATATATTAATTTCTAAAATATTTAGTTATCTTAGGAATATATGGACTCATGAAATCATGTGGCATATTTTTAAATATGTTTCTATTATTCCAATTTTTAAAATAACAAAAATTATAGCAATTACTGTGGAATATTTTTATCTACAAAAGCAAATATATTTTCAAGGATTTTTTTCAATAACTTCTTTCCACTCACAGACAAATTGTTATGGAAAATACTCTAGATATGTGGCTTTATGTCATAAAATGTAATAAAAGTGTCAAAAACAAAGCAATATATATATATATATATATATTAACTTTATTGACTTGATCAAGATGTTTCACTCAATTATGTGAATAAGTCTTTGATGTTATTTTAAATTATCATGTTGTTATACAATATTTATTAATATTTTACAAACATTAACATGATAAAATAAGAGAAAATATTATTACTGGTGGAAATTATGTGTAATTTGAAATAAAATCTTATAATAAAAATAGACATGTATTTGCACCAATAGTTGTTTCCAATTTTTATGACTGTGTTCTTTGGAACTGCTTAAAGGTAGCTTAATATATCAGAGATTAAGATGTGATACCGTTTGAAGTAGATTTTCAATGTGAATAAATTAAAAAAGAACTGAATTTTTAGGATTCTGGATTTACTATATGCTAATGATTGTGCTATTTTTTTCAGTTCCGTAGATATGCTATGGATTGCACTTAATATTTTGAATGTAACATATAAATATTTTACTTTAATAATTAATGTTAAAAGCCTTACTTTTTATCATCCAATCGTAGAAGAGATCTTCAGTAACTTTCAATTTGGATGGGCACCAACTTAAGAATGTAATCTCCTTCAAACATAGTTGAACTACAATAAACACACCAATGTGTTGCTGCTTTTAATAGGGAAAAGATATTTCATGAAAATGAAATAACTAAATTAGCTGAATATAGATTTATTATTTGATCTAATTTATGGCATTGGAAACCATATTAATATAACATAAAAGCATGGGGAAATTTGTATTTAAAGATGCTTCACAAAATTTTAAAATCGCGACACTATCATGAGACCAATTATTTTATTTTTCAACTTTCTCTATATGATATTGTACAGTTCACTGTATTGTAAAATTACATATTTGTTGAGCTGGAGATGTGAAATAATAAACAAAATGTTTATACAAAGGTGTTTTGTGCTGAACTTGGATATTGTTTTTTATGGAAAAAGTAGACCCCTCACAATATAAAGATTATTTTAAAGACATTCTAAAGAAATGCAGTTTTGTTTGCTTTTAGTGTAGAGATATAGTGAAAATAAAATACATTTGAAAAATGTAATTAGACGTAGTGTTGATGTATTTTTACAATGTTCGATACATAGCAATTTTAAGAGAGGATTATAAATATTATATAATCGGAATAATGGTTCAGCATGCTCTATTTATGGACTTATTTGTGCTTACAAATTGATTTGTTTAGTCATCATATAACATATCTGTGGTAACGTGATATTATTTTTGTTTTATTTTATTATTATTTTATCTTGAAGATCGAATGTCTCTGCAAAGCTGATACACTTGTATTATATGACTATACATCTATCATTTTCGGAATAATAATACAATCTTTCTTAGAGAAAAAGAAACTAAAATCTCAAACTTAACTAATAATAAGTTTGTAAAAAAAAAAAACTTACTTAATATAACTTATTTCCTAAACATTTTATTTGATTTTAACTTTTTTATAATTCATTTTGTTTAAATGCAGAAAAAAAAATCTTTTTTTTTTATTCAAAAAATAAAAAGATCAATAAAAAATGTATTTATATTTCTATTTTATGAATAAAAAAACTGAAGACTTTTGTTACACTTTAAATTATATAATTTTAAAATTAGAATTTCGAATTTTCTTTCATTAAAAGCATTTGTATTAAATGTTTGAATTAAACAAAATATATATATTTTAAAAAAGGAAGAAAATGTATTTAACAAAAAAACGAATAAATTATATTATAAATCACTTTACATTTGCAAAAGATTACTATCAATTGCTATTGTTTATGATTGCGATTATTTGATATTAAACCTATATCTTGCAAAAGATATTTATAAAAGATTATGTTTTTAATTAGATATTTATATAACATAATATTCAAAACAAAAATGTTTTTGAAGTAGTTTACTATGATCCTTATACTTTCATTTAAATAGTTGTCTTACTCTTAATATTATTCCAGCTATCTGGAAATTCCCTCTTCTGTATGATCTTATTAAAATATGATAATAGATTTACTTTTATCCTATTTCCCAACTCATCACCATCTCTGGTCCTTATCCATCTAAACCTCTTGCCTTTCCAATTTCTTCTCTGCCTCATTCAATTCATTTTCTGTAAATCTAATATTTCCATTATTATAGATGCATTTATGTTTGTCATCACTATGTCCTTCATATGTAACATCTTTTCTATACCCATTGCATACTTATTTAAGATTATCTCTAATTCTTCTCTAGAGCTACACTCTTTTCCTCTTCATGTAGTAATACTATTTCTCCCCTACATTCCTTTTTTAATATATTTCCAAGATTTTTTACTCCCATCTCTCTGACTTTTATTAATACCCTCCAATCATTTATTATTTAATCTCATTCTCTCTTTATTATTATCTGTTTTAGCCAACTTCTTTTTTAAATATGTTTTCCACTTAATATTAACATCTTTTTCACTTTCTTTGTTTTTAATAGCACATTATTATTCTCTGCATGCTTTTTTCTTCTCTTTTACACTTTTTCAAGCTATCACTTTTCTAATACTTTTATTCTTCTGAATATTTTCACCTAAAACTCTATTTGCCACTTTCTCTATTTCACCACACCAGTCCTTATATTTATCCCCAACAAACCCTATCATGATTTCTTTTATGTTTATTTTATATTCTTCTATTTTAATAATATCATTCATTAATTATCTTCACTATCCAGTCTACTTTTATTACTATTTTCCATCACCTTATTATCCATTTCTATTATAAAGAAATTATGATCACTATTACATATTCTCTTTTCATTATTAAAAACTCTAATTTTCCAAATTTCATTCCCTCTTTTCTACTAATACATAATCTATTGTATTGTAACGAGCATAGACGTTCGTTACATTGTTTTGTTTTTTTTTTTTTAAAATTTATTAAACATGAAAGTAAATTAAAAAGTTCGCATTTAAAATTTTTCTTTAAGAATTAAAAATTAAAATTAAATATCATCTTTAAACTAGTATATATTAAATCGCACAGATATAAAAAATTATTAAAATAAAACTGTATTAAAAATAGAAAAGATATTTTAAAAACAAAAACTTAAAAAGATTTGGAGATAAAATTATATCTTTAAATTTATCTTTAAATATATCTTTGATTTGGAAAACAGGTTAATTAATCAGAAATGGAAATGATAAATTTAATTAGTTAAATGTAAACCAGCCTTGGGCATTTAAATGTAAAAACACCGGTCAGATAGGAAAACAATAGAAACTGTTAGCAAATAAGAAGAAATCCCTATGGAATCGGACCGCAGCGAAAGGACCATCGCATCGGTGACGTAATGTCAATTCAACCCTTCACATTAATATAAAAAGGACAAGTTTGGAAATTATTAGTTAGTGGATTGATTATTGATTATTACGATGTGACTATATGTAGTAGTACAGAGTTGGAGGTGATGGAATTGACAGACGCACAGTCAATTCTGTCAGCTGTTAAAGAAAGGAGAAATGAACTATCGTTTTCTACATTGAGGACTAGTTAAAGCAAAAATCTCCGGATGGATAAATAAATTGGCCTTCAGAATATTAACCTCTTTAGGACGGCGTGGGAATTTACGTTCATGGCAAGCAACGGATAAAGTTGGATGTTTTAAAAATCGTAAGAACTTTATATTCACTTGAAACAATAAGAACTCTAAATTTTAAAACTTTTTTGTAAATAATGCAATAGAATCCTATCAAGTGACTAAAGTAGTTAAAATGTTTTTTTGATGTATTTTTTATTTATTTGTGTAATATCATTTCCATTTATTTAATTTTGTCCTTTAAGTTTATTTATGATTTCTGTTTTCCGATAAATTAAAATATATCAATGTTAAACTTAAGTCGGGCGTGAATGGCTGTATAGATTTGTAAAGTTATATTAGGGGAGGGTAATCTTAGGTTATTTGTTTCGTGGTTAAATTGGGTCAATGGATTGGATATATTGGTGTGATTAGTAGATGTAATATTGATTCGCTATGGGCAGAATCGCTTCCTACGCCGCAGACTTCCGTTTGCCTATGGAAGGAATTATAAGTCGGATACCGCAGTTCCTTTCTATGGAGTTTTTTGTTTTATTGCTCTTCTTTGCAGATAGATATAATATTCCTATCTCATGGGAAGCAATTTCTTCTCTTAACTTTTTGTGCTGCCGTATTGTATTACATTGAATACATTGATATATCAGATGAATTGATGCCAGTTTGACTACGAATTTTAGTCTAAGGTTAAATAGGGATAGAATGTTTATTTTCAAAAGCAAATTTATCTGGTCTATTCATACTCGACCCTAAATAAAAATGCATTAAATTTAAGTTGTTTATAGACGCTTGCATGGATTGTTTATTGGTTAACTATGTTTTGCGTTTCCATATTTGATCAAAATATATAGACATTCGATAAATAATGATACCTTATGGTGAGTATCTAAAATGTATTTATTCGGATGTCTTTTAAGTCATTGGTGACAATGCAAGTATCTTATGGTGAATACTACTGGGTTACTTATAAATTTCCCTCTGCAATTGCCAGTATCAATGATTTTATATTTTGATCGTTTATGTTTACTTTGAAATGTTTTAACCGTGTAATCTATGTAACCGATCTATAGCAACATATTAAAACAAGCTTTTATAATCCCATCTGTGCGAACTTAATTAAAAATGTAAAATTAGAATATAATAGTAATTAAATGTAAATTAAAGTCAAAAATCAAAGTTAAAAATAATGTTAAATGTTAAAATGTAAAACTAATACTAAAATAGTTTTAAATCTTATATATATGTGCATAAATAAATGTTTGTATGCTAATTACTGGCAGGGGCTTATTTTATTTATTTTTTAATGTTGAAATCTAATTAGATAAGATATGATATTATTAAATCTCTGCTACTCCCTGAGCTAGTGACATGGGCTAACGACCGGAATCAAAATTTAAAAAAAAAAAAAAAAAATTTTTTTTTTTTGACTTACGTATCTGCCTACTTTATAAATCTTTCTAGGTTTAAATGCCTAGATGGCGCCCGTAGTGCAGTTTACGTGAAGTCACCTTCTCCGGATTGTTACAACTGGCGAACCAACTCGGGCCGATCTTTAATAAACCACATATACCCTGAGCAAATTTTATCAAAATGAAATATTTTATCTGTTTACATATAGTCGTATACTTTAAATCTTATAAAAGCACTACCAGAAAGAAATTGCGCATATATATTAAACACGAGAAAGTATAAATAATTTTAAAACTAATTTTTGTTAAAAAAAAAAAAAGTCAAAAGGTTGCGATTGATATGTTTTGTTGTTGTAATATAAATTATGCTTTAAGGTGTATAGGAGCGCACAGCCACGTAAGTTTATGATCGAAATGTGGTGCCTTACGATGAGTACCTTCGGGAATTACTTCAGTGTAACCCTATGTATGCATTTCAATCAGTCATAAATAAGTTGGTGGTATTTATAATTGTGCTGCAAATATACACATTTAAAACCATTATTTCTTAAAACATATTTATCTCAATGCAACCTCCTAAATAAATTATTTATAAAATAACTTGCTTGTCATGCCGTATGTAAAAATAAAATATATAAAATAAAATAGAATGCTTGTGGGGAGAGGTGTAAACGTAAATGGTCCTTAGGTAAGCGATAGTCAACATTTTCTTTTTCTTTTTGTATATAGTCTTTTTGTAAAATTATTAACCGGATGTTTTGTAAATGTTTTCGCAATCGTGTACCGTAATTACTAACCCTAAGTAAAAAGTTTTTTTTTTGATCATTTTTTTTAAGCAACTTTACTGATATGTAACGAGCATAGACGTCGTTACACTGTTTGTTTTTTTTTTTAAATTTATTAAACATGAAAGTAAATTAAAAAGTTCGCATTT
>JAQFVV010000793.1:62500-146011 GCA_028023455.1 Epiperipatus broadwayi | reverse complement strand
AATTTTTCTTTAAGAATTAAAAATTGAAATTAAATATCTTTTAAACTCGTATATATTAAATCGCACAGATATAAAAAATTATTAAAATAAAACTGTATTAAAAATAGAAAAGGTATTTTAAAAACAAAAACTTAAAAAGATTTGGAGATAAAATTATATCTTTAAATTTATCTTTAAATATATCTTTGATTTGGAAAACAGGTTAATTAATCAGAAATGGAAATGATAAATTTAATTAGTTAAATGTAAACCAGCCTTGGGCATTTAAATGTAAAAACACCGGTCAGATAGGAAAACAATAGAAACTGTTAGCAAATAAGAAGAAATCCCTATGGAATCGGACCGCAGCGAAAGGACCATTGCATCGGTGATGTAATGTAAATTCAACCCTTCACATTAATATAAAAAGGACAAGTTTGGAAATTATTAGTTAGTGGATTGATTATTGATTATTACGATGTGACTATATGTAGTAGTACGGAGTTGGAGGTGATGGAATTGACAGACGCACAGTCAATTCTGTCAGCTGTTAAAGAAAGGAGAAATGAACTATCGTTTTCTACATTGAGGACTAGTTAAAGCAAAAATCTCCGGATGGATAAATAAATCGGCCTTCAGAATATTAACCTCTTTAGGACGGCATGGGAATTTACGTTCATGGCAAGCAACGGATAAAGTTGGACGTTTTAAAAATCGTAAGAACTTTATATTCACTTGAAACAATAAGAACTCTAAATTTTAAAACTTTTTTGTAAATAATGCAATAGAATCCTATCTGACTAAAGTAGTTAAAATGTTTTTTGATGTATTTTTTATTTATTTGTGTAATATCATTTCCATTTATTTAATTTTGTCCTTTAAGTTTATTTATGATTTCTGTTTTCCGATAAATTAAAATATATCAATGTTAAACTTAAGTCGGGCGTGAATGGCTGTATAGATTTGTAAAGTTATATTAGGGGAGGGTAATCTTAGGTTATTTGTTTCATGGTTAAATTGGGTCAATGGATTGGATATATTGGTGTGATTAGTAGATGTAATATTGATTCGCTACGGGCAGAATCGCTTCCTACGCCGCACACTTCCGTTTGCCTATGGAAGGAATTATAAGTCGGATACCGCAGTTCCTTTCTATGGGGTTTTTTGTTTTATTGCTCTTCTTTGCAGATAGATGTAATATTCCTATCTCATGGGAAGCAATTTCTTCTCTTAACTTTTTATGCTGCCATATTGTATTACATTGAATACATCGATATATCAGATGAATTGATGCCAGTTTGACTACGAATTTTAGTCTAAGGTTAAATAGGGATAGAATGTTTATTTTCAAAAGCAAATTTATCTGGTCTATTCATACTCGACCCTAAATAAAAATGCATTAAATTTAAGTTGTTTATAGACGCTTGCATGGATTGTTTATTGGTTAACTATGTTTTGCGTTTCCATATTTGATCAAAATATATAGACATTCGATAAATAATGATACCTTATGGTGAGTATCTAAAATGTATTTATTCGGATGTCTTTTAAGTCATTGGTGACAATGCAAGTATCTTATGGTGAATACTACTGGGTTACTTATAAATTTCCCTCTGCAATTGCCAGTATCAATGATTTTATATTTTGATCGTTTATGTTTACTTTGAAATGTTTTAACCGTGTAATCTATGTAACCGATCTATAGCAACATATTAAAACAAGCTTTTATAATCCCATCTGTGCGAACTTAATTAAAAATGTAAAATTAGAATATAATAGTAATTAAATGTAAATTAAAGTCAAAAATCAAAGTTAAAAATAATGTTAAATGTTAAAATGTAAAACTAATACTAAAATAGTTTTAAATCTTATATATATGTGCATAAATAAATGTTTGTATGCTAATTACTGGCAGTGGCTTATTTTATTTATTTTTTAATGTTGAAATCTAATTAGATAAGATATGATATTATTAAATCTCTGCTACTCCCTGAGCTAGTGACATGGGCTAACGACCGGAATCAAAATTTAAAAAAAAAAAAAAAAAATTTTTTTTTTTGACTTACGTATCTGCCTACTTTATAAATTTTTCTAGGTTCAAATGCCTAGATGGCGCCCGTAGTGCAGTTTACGTGAAGTCGCCTTCTCCGGATTGTTACAGTGTAAAATATATTATTTCTAGACCATGTATATTGTCTTTTATAATATTCAATAAATTTTCATTGTTCAAATTCATTCAATTTAAAATATCTATTAGTAATGGTGTAGCTGTTTAGGATCCTTACAAGGAAACACTAAAACAATGTCTCTTGATAAGCCATTGATGTGATGTGATGCACTGTGACTTCTCCATTTTTGGAGTCAGGAATCTCTCACACTATTCTCAGGGAATATATCAACTATGGAGAGAGTGACCCTGGCTCTCTTAATAAACTAGCTAAAATATTTCATATTAACAATCATGAGAGAACCAAGTTCGATATCAACCTTCAAAATAGAAATAAATTTGCATACCTTAGACATAACTCTTGCTAAATTTAATATGCCATAGATATATAAATCTGATAAAAAATGATTGTCAAATATGACTGAATAAAATATATAGCCTTAAATAATTAATAAAATAAGAAATATACATCATTTTCACAAACAAGTAACATTTTATAAGTAATATAACATCAAACCTACACTCCTTTACACTTTTAGAAAAATATATTTATTAATTTGATAACAGTTTTGACTGTTCCCAGCAGTCAATAAGTAAACCATTCATAATCAAGGACATAGCTATATTTAAAATCTTAGTACCCCATTATTAATATAGCATAGTATTGTGAATGCTAAAATTCCAATAATAAAAATAATACTTAAACCTTTTACTCAAAGATATCAAATTACTAGTATTTAATTAGCATCAATATCAAATTTCATATATAATAATAGAAAGGCATATTTAACTGTAATAAATAATATTTAAATATAAAAATTTCATTATATACATATACAAAAATTAAATGACAAAAGCTAAAGCAAAATCTTTTAGATAAATTTCTTAGCATCAACAACCCATTTTATTATTGTAGTGATAAAATGGTAGATATCAAACACAGAGTTTATGGAACATAATCAACTCTGATGTTTCAAGTTTTTGAAGTTCTTACAAATTCACAACTAGTAAAACATTAAATTATCTCATTAGTTTTAGACTATTACAGTATAATACTTCACCTACTTACATACATATTATTAAAATATTTCTATATTTTGTAAAGTTGAGAGGCCTTTTTCACCAAATTAATAGCTTATTCCATAAAAATTACAATAGCAGTTTTGTAATTAAATATTACAAATGGTATCTCATAGTTTTAAATTTTATTTTTAAAAGAGGATATATAAATTGTAAATCAAAAGTACCAATGATGCATAAGATGGCAAGTTTTAAATCTTTTTTGTTTTGGAATGAAAAATTATGTCGTTACCAAAGTGATAAACTGAAAAATATTGAGATATTTGCCAAGGAATTGCTTGATGTTGGTTATAAAATGGAACAAATAAACAATACTTTATGTCAATTCAAAAAAAAATATTGTAATTTAAAAGAAATGAAAATTAATAGTAAAAAATGGATATCTAATCCATTTATTTCAAATCCACAAGTAAAATTTTTTAAGGATTTATATAAGAATGTTTTTAATATTTCATTCTACGTTCCAAACAATATTAATAAATTAGTCAATAATTCTAAGGATGTCATACCTGTCAAGCAAAAAAGTAATGTCATATATCAAATTTTTTGTGATTGTATGCTGTCATATATAGGTGAATCTAGGCACAGTATTGAGAAAAGATTGAAGGAACATGAATTGTTATATAAGCATGTAAAAAATAAAAATAATGGTGATTTAATATCTCCTTCAGTTTTCTTTGATCAAGAAAAAACATGTAAATATAAATTTAAATTTAATTTTGAAAATGTGAAAATTCTTCATGAAGAGAGAAACCATAGTAAAAGAAAAATTAAAGAGGCAATTTTTATAAACAGGAATAAAACGCATTTAATAAATCGACAAGCTTCTAACATTAAAATATGAGATTCATGGAATTTGAATTGATGACGTTTGCTTCCGCTTTTGGTTTTTGAATTTAATGGCAGTTGAGGCAGATTAGAAAGTAACCGAAAGTACTTCTGTGGATTTAAGGATTGTTTGTAATTGTTTTTAAACCGTTAAAAATATTATTTCAATTATAATATATATAATTGAAAAGTAGAACTAACTATCTTCCATTGAATTATATAATATCAAAATCCACAAAAAGAAAGAATATCTTTAGGATCTGTTGTTATTACAAACTTAGTTTTTGACTTGGTTTTTAAATTATAAGGTTGATTTTGCCTCTTGTTTTAATTTATGTACAGATTTATGTTCTGAAATGAACATTAAAATGTTCAGAAAATGAGTCTTACTTTTAGTAATCTCTGAAAATTATACTTGTTAGCTGATGATTTTTCTTATTTGTCAGATTGAATAAAACTTTGACTGTTCTTATTCATCAATTATATTTTTATTCATAAAAATATTAAAATAATCAGAATTGTTTTAATTTAGCTTCTAAAAATTGAATTATTTTACATTCAAACTGCTCAGATATAATGAAAAAATTAAAATAAAATTCACAATTGCAAAAAAAAAAAAAAAAATTGCCAAAAATTGCCTGCAATAAAATAAAATAATTACTTTTCAAAACCAATTACAACATGTTGTCACTATTCTTCTAAAATTAAATATTTATTAATAAAAATCTAAATCTAACCACATTATTAATCAATATATTGTAAAAAATAATTATAAATATGTAGATAATTATAAAAAATAGATTGTTTTCTACTTGCAGTCACTTAATACCATTGATTTTAAATAATGGTAGAGTATTATTCATTTCTCTTGTTTATTCCTCTTGTAAAAATTAAATATTTCTGAATAAAAATCTATATTTAAGTAAAGTATTTGTCAATATATTGTAAAAAAATAATTACAAACATAAATCATTATGAAAAATATGTTTTTTTGTTCAAAATCTATTATGAAAGAATAAAAGATCATGCATGCAATTTTTGATTTGAGAGTTTGACACTCCTATTCAACAATGGTAGGAATTTACTGTTGCCTCTTTCAAGGACCATAAAAGGTAAAAGAGGTCGGACAGTCACCTCTTTATAATACTATATAGAGCAACAGAAATTCAATTTTTTTCTAAAATACTGATCTCTGCTGATCTTTCTTAAAATTAAAATATTATTATAAATTAGGCTGTTTTTGTTCTTTAAATTTAACAAATATAGCATTTATTAACATTACATAGATCACAAATATTCTATAATCATAAAATACAGACACTATTTCTCACTATATGCAATACTACAATCTGATATGTGCATTTTTGATACCTATGTATAATCTGGATACATACTGCATAATCTTTTTGATTTTTTTATATCCTTGAGATTAATTTTCTAGAATGTGTAGTTAATAGAGGGATTACTTACTTTCCTGTCTGACTACTTTTATATATACACACATTTTATACAAATGCAATAATATTATCATATACAGGCACACAATATTATTTTATTAGTCAGACAACTCATGAACAAATCTAATTCTCCTCTGAACTTTCAGAATGTAATATTAACTTATGCATAGGTACCACTGAACAAACCTAATTTGTCAGTGATCTTTCTAAATTTAACATTGAAGCACATGCACCAAGAACATAGTCACAGGTACCATTGAAAAAATCCAATTTTCTTGTGAACAACATTGATGTATAAATGCTGGTAATATAAGCAAAGGTGCCATTGAAGAAGCTCAATTTAAAATTTTCTCAGCTTTTTAATGATACATCTAAAAATTCCAAAACTCTTTAGACCAGATTTTATGGTAAAATGAGAATAAAATGAAGAAAATGCTGTCATAAATGGCTAATAGATGGTGTATTAAGGAAAATGATGGATAGGAACCATTGTACTCCAATAACAATATTACTAATGCATTCTTCAAATAATCCAGAACATACTTATCATTTAGGCATTTGATTTATATTTTAACAACACTTTTTTCTATTTTTTTATCTGCTTTTTTATGATTTCTATTCTTCATTAATAATTTTTTTATTTAAAATGAAAAGATATAATAGTTATAGGATTTATTTTGTGTTTTCTTTGTTATTATTTAATTATTTGTAGAATTTTTTTGTACTATCATAATCGTTCAACTCTTTTTATTAATTATAATTCCAACTTTTTTCTAATTGCTAAAATATTTTTTCTTTCATTACTAAAATGTTTAATAATTTTAAGATTTCCCCCTTCTTCTTCAGCTTATCTTGTTATTACACTTATATATATATGATATTAACTCATTTTCATAGCATTTAAAAAAGTCTAGATATTCCTTTATTTTTAATGTATTCGTTTTTATTTTTTACTCCTACATTCGTTTTATCAGCTGTTTTTGTCACATTTCTTAGTAAAATATCAGTTAAATTAATCTCTAAAGTCTGCTAACATTTTTAAATGATTAAGAAATTATAATTTAAATTCACTAGAGTATGTCTGAAAAAAAAAAAAAAAATTATCCACATGATCTTTTTTAACATTTTTGTTTCTCAGTAACACATATTTAAATCTGAATAATCGATAATCATTGCCTGTGTTAAAAATATTAAAAATACTACTATACTGAATTATATAATTTTTGTTTGTGAAATTATAATGTAATTGTTCTGTATCTTCAATTAGATATTCACATGTCTATTTCCGTTTATCAATATTCTCCAATAAAAATTCATAATAAGCAGATTTTATTTTTCTGCAAACTTAGTATAACTAATTAAATTTGTCAACTGTTCGTTCATCTTTTAATCATTTTCCAATTATAATATTAAATTCTCCTACAATAATTTAAAAATAAGTAAAAGCATTTTATGCTACTATACAAAAATGCTCCACTTTTTCATCACAATAACGTGATGAGAATAAACTTGATTTATCTGCAGTTGGTATCATTCTATAAATGATTTAAATCTTACACCTCCAATCTTCACAATGTTTTTGTTATATTTTTTATTTACAATGGCAACCACTATACTCATAAATTATTTGTACATTTGTAGCAAATTATGTATCCACTTTTCAATTCCAATTATCTGTTCACCTTTTTTTTTAATTTCATAAATAATATTCTCATAAATGTATATGTTGTGGTGAAAGTGATTAGTCAGTTTGTATTAATAATTACCAGTTATTATTAATAACAACCAAATAAGATGGTCAAAGTGATTATTTTTTTAAATATATCACAAACCAGTAGTTATTAATAATTCCTGACTATCAATGGTAAGATTAATAAATTTCAATATGTTAGGTTCATGACTGTCAATAGAAAATTTAATAAATTTCAATACATTAAGTTCAAAGTTTCTCCATATTCCAAAGGAAAGAAGAAGTTATATCATTGTTGTATTCTTGCTAACTATTCACTTAGTGCTGATTACTACATTATTGGAAGATATTGTTTTTCATTTACTTCTATTGTTAGTGTAACTCGTACATTATTTTTTTTTATTAATTTTGTTAACTATAATCATAATGAAGGATTTAGACATAATGAAGAAAGGATTTAATCATCAAATGAATAATTTGAAATTGAAAAATGGAAAAAATAATTAGTTATTTACAAGAGAAGAGTATTATTCATTTTTGTTAAAAGTTAAAGAAAACAAAGAGATTTTTGACAAACCACCTGCAGAATACCAATGATTATCAAGATACAATATTACAAAAATTGGAAGTACTGAAAAACTCATCATACCAGTTAAAAATGAAAAAGAACCAATTATATATTACACTTTTTGGAAGAGAATTTTTAATTAATTCTTGAGATCCATATTGCATTGGTCATGTGAGGTGAAACAGCCTGATGAAGGAACTAAGGCAAGGTATAACAACTTTATAGTAGAAATTGGTATGATGTATTTAAATCTTTGTGAATCCTGTCAAAAGAAACTAAGCATTCCAAAAACACAGGCTCATTGTGAACCCAATTAAAAGCCATCAATTAAATTTGAGATGTCAAGTTGATCTGATAGATATGCAATCACAAGCAGATGGCAATTATAAATTTATAATGATGTATCAAGACCATCTTATAAAATTTGTTCAACTAAGAGCCTTAAAAACAATACCTACTGAGGAATTTGCTTATCAATTATTGGATATATTTACAATATTTGCAGCATTATAAATCTTACATAGTGACAATGGCTGAGAATTTGTGAATAGAATTATTAAAGAAGTGTGCAGAATGTGGGATGAACTTAAAATCATTCATGGAAAAGAATCACAAGACTCAGTTGAAAGAGCAAATTGAGACATTGAAAATATGTTATCCACATGGTTTGAAATAAGTAATACAACTAAATGCTTGAAAGGATTAAAATTCATTCAATTAATAAAAATTACAACTCATCACTTTGGAGTAGACTGACATCCACATGAGTCTATCTTTGGTTGTAAATATAAAATAGGTTTGAAAGCATATTTTCCAGTTGAAATTTTATCAGAAATCACTAGTGTCAGATATCTTATGGTGATATTAAAAGATTGATTGAATAGTGATGCCAAACTTCACAAAATATTTTCAGAAAAGGATTGTAATATTACAACTGAAAATAATGATAATGTGGAAATGGAAGTAAATGATTTGAGTGAAGGCTTGCACTTAACGACAACAGATCCAAACAAAAACAGCAATGGGAGTGTTAGCCAGTGAAAAAGATTTTGAGATGATATTAAAAGATCAATGCAATAATGTTGCTGAACTCCAGAGAATAGTTTCAGAAGAGGATTGTGACATTACAGCTGAGAATAATGATAATGTGGAAGTGGATGTAAATGATTCAAGTGAAGACTTGCAGTTAGTAACTGTTGATGATTCAAACAAAAATAGAAATGGGAGTATTAGAAAAATTGTAGATCAACTACATTTTTCTAAAATATTGCCAAACATCATGAAAAATAATAAAGGAAAAATATTAGCAGTACTGAAAATAGTGAAAAGACTGAAGAAGATTCTTCTTTTGTACTTGATAAAATCTGCAAAACAATTCAAGCTAAGTCTAAATAAGCAAACTGAAAAAATGTTATGACTTTCAAAGACTAAATTTCCAATTGCAAATGTATGAGAATGCATTTGGGTAAGGATCACAAACATAGACAGGGCTAAAGCCAATATCCGTAATATTATAGCTGTTATAATGACATTAACTTATATAAACTCTGTAGGAAATATAGCAATTTAAACCGATTCTATGTCAGAAATAAATTTATGAACTGCAAAGAAACTTTTATTTCGATTAATGAAGTTGCAGATATGGAAATAAATTCAAGAGAGTGTGCTCACAGGAATTCCAATTTAGGTGATAAAGGATTCCAATATTGTAATTGCACAGGCAATAATAATTCAAATCACTCCAAATGTAAAAAAATCAAACATTCTTTAAAATTCTAAATGCCAAAGCTCTTCCTGTGAGAATAAATATTTTTGCAATATAATTTTATATGTAAATCGTTTGTAATTTTATAAAAATGTAAAACTTTCATCTAATCAATGTTTTCCTATTTGTTTTGTACTTTCTTATTTTTATATTATTATCATAATTTTGTTTAATTTCTACGTCATAATTTTGTGCAATTTTGTCATAAGATTCTTTTTCTTTTGATTTGTTAAAAGTATTATTAACTTATTTATATGATAAATATTGCATGATTGTTCTAATAAAAAGAGCAAAACAATAAGTGATACAACAATAAATAAAACGTCACTAAATATTGGAATAATAAATAAAAAATAATATTATAAAATATATTTTCATTACATTTACCTGACTTCACTGATGTATTATTTATCTCTTTGCCCACAAGATCCAGTAATTATTAATAATTATCAGTAATTATTAATATCAGATTTATTACAATACTCAAAACATATATATCAAAAGCATGCTAATCATGAATAAAAGCTAAATTTAAAATATATAAACTACCTTTTCTGTATAAATGTCTAAAACAATTATGTGAATATTACATTTACCAGAAAACAGAAAAAAATCATTGTTATTAACCACATAAAATACACAATCGACTCATTTAAATAATTATTCTTCAATTGTAAATGAGTTGCAGTTGTAGTTTATGTAAATAAAAAGTCATCATTAAATGGAAACTTGGGTAATTTCTTAGCAGCTTTTACTTTGAGCCATAGGATATTGCCTTTGGTGATAACTTTATATTCATATAGAAATGAGAGCTATAATTTAATTTTATCAGCCATGATTGTAAATATATATGAAAAGATTATCCCTATACATTCTTCCTATCTTTGAGACAACTCAATTGATATTTCAGTTACAAACTATCACAAATGAAAATAAAGTTATTTCTTGGTTTAAACTCAGATCCAAACATATAATTAACTCATCATTTTGTTCTAAGTCTATTTATATTTGTTTATCACAAAAATACCATATTGTAATAACAGCTCTAATGATAAAATGTATAGAAGAGACAATAAAAATTGTCCCTGATCTGTTTCTGTTAAGGCTTCAAATAATACTATAAATAAACAACAGTATTAAATATGCAACACTAAGAATACATAATATTATTTATGAAATATAAAAGTAAAATTCACAACCACTGAAGTATTTTGCAAATCACTCCTTTTAAGGGCGTTTTAATAAACTAGTAAATAAGGCTCTTTCCCATATCTATAGCAATTTACCAGTTAAGCTTAAATGGTTCATTTTTGTCTAAATTTCACATTGTTACATGGATAGAAAATCCCTAGTTGATATTCAAAAAGGTGAAATGCTATATTAGTAGTGAACTTTATAAAATCGCAGTCAGATCAACTTATGGTTAAAGATAACAATCAAAATGTAACTTTGAATTTCAGTAGTGTCAAGAACTACAACTATGCTATATATTGTTTCAAGCTTCTCACATGTACAATTAAAGTAGCACATAGTAGCTCAATTTTTGATGATAATGTTTGAATAGAATACCTATTATTTACAACATTCTAAGTATATAATATAGTGAATTTCAACATGCACACACATATATAAAAAGATGCTGTGATTATATAGTGTGCATACTGTATATAAATTAAAACTAAATGTAACATATAAACAAAATTTAAAAAAAGTAATATAGTTATTAGTAATAAATGGAAAAAGCACATTTACATGTATATTTGCAAAACTTCTTATTTTTTATCATTTCTGAAATAAAAGACTTATTTTTTGATACCTATGGTTTATTCCTGAATAATTAAGACTTCCCTTTTTTTTACTAAATCAATAATTTTCATTTTTTCTTTAATGAATCTGCTTTATGATGGCCTTTTTAATTCTCACTCATGATATTAAAAAATACAGTATTTTGCTAACGATGTATTGAAAAAAACTTTTTGAAGAAAAAAATGCTTGGAGAAAAATCATTACACATGTTTTTTTCTTATGATGCAGAACTGAATAGGTATACTATTTAAACTGTAAAGAAAATGTGATTACAGTACATAAATTCACCTTTGAGAGTGTGATATTTAGTGAGTAAAAACATGGCTGCTACTGTACTAAAAAATCAATAAAATTTAATAATTTCACAAAATTCATTATCTTTATTATTTGTTTATGTTTTTTACTTATTTAGATTTATTTTTGGTTAGCATATAACAATTAATTTAGTTGGATATCATATAGTTTGCAGCTCCACCATATTTTAATAACCTAATAAATAAAAACAAGTATTAAATATGAAATACTAAAAATTTATACTAGTATTTATAAAGTTATATATTGTGGGGTTATTAAAATTATTAAAATTTAAATCTTGTTATTTAAAATTGTAAACTAGTTTGATTGAGGTTTCATAAAGTTAATAGAATATTTCATTTGTTTGTGTATCAATTATTGATTTACTATCCATGTGAAAGTTACATAAAAGTGGTCTATTTTTAGTCTTACTGTAAAATTAGTATTTATTAAAAAAGTGATATTATTTCCAAGTTTATTAAAATTACTCTAAAAAGACTGCTTTGTAAATTGCACTTATAGTTTGCACACTTGAAATTTATTCCTTCATAATATCATTATATTTATAAATGTAAGATTCTTAGAATTTATAGGTTCATCTTATTCAAATTTTGAAGCATATATAACCTAAAACATATATAATTATATAAATATGTAATAACCAATGAATTTTACTCATGCAGTGTCAGATTGTAGTTATTATTAGAAGTTAATAAGCCATCCTCACTAGCATCTCCATAACATTAAATCAATGATTTTAAATATGAAGATACTCTCATTCCAGTCACAAGATAAAGACTTACAGAAAATAAAATTGTCCATCTTATTTTTAAACCCAAATGCATTTATATAGGTCAAACTTAAGTATCTTGAAATGAGAGTGTCAATATATTAAATCATTCACTTTACATCTACTTCTTTTGACAATCTTGATCAACTTGTATGAAATATAATTTGCTTTGTGCCAATATTAGAAGATGTTAAAGTATGTAATAATCAATGAATTTTACTAGCATAGTGTCAGATTATTGTAATAAACCTTTGTTACTAGTGCTATAGACAATATTAAATTAATGATATTCAATACAAGAATACTCTTTTTCAGCCACAAGATAAAGACATTGAGACAATAAGAATGACTGCCTTATTTTCAAACCTCATATTTAACATTGTTGATTTAATATTATGTAGAGTTCTAGTGAGGAAAATTTATTACATTCTAAATAGAATTACAATCTGGCACTGCGCTAGTAAAATTCATCGACTGTTAGATAGTTTAACATCTAATATCGGCACAAAGGAAATTATAATATTTCATATGTCTTAATAAGATTATCAAAAATAATGGATGTGAAGTGAATGATTTAATATATTCATGTTCTCATTCCAAGACACTTAAGATTGGGCTATATAAGTGCATTTAGGTTTGAAAAAAAGCCTGTCATTCTTATTTCTCAAAATTTTTATCTTACTGCTGGAACAAGAGTATTGTTATATTCAACATTGTAATTTAATACTCTGTATGGCACTTCTGAGGTAGGTTTCTTATCTTTTAAATATAATTATATAAATAGTTGTAAACTTATTAAAATAAACAATTTCTAAAGCAATAGGTAGGATTTGAATATAAAATATTTTGGTATAAATACAAATTTTCCTTTATTGCATACAGTTCAAGGGTGTGAATAAACATGTGAAAAAATTTTGAAATGTGTGCAATGAGAAAGAAGTTTTAAGTATTATATATCTAGGTGGGGAAATAAAGTTGAATTAATGATAGCATATACTTGTATTTATTAAAAATATATTGATAATCTTTAATTAAGTTTAAATTTTATAACTATGATTAAAATGGTAAAAATAATCTCTTCCAATTAAATGATTAGTAATAATTATGATTGTATTTTCCTAAAAAATAAGGTGTCCCAAATCCTTTGCTATTCTTATTGATTAAATTTTAGAGTGACAATAAAATTAATTTCTATTTAAGTTTTATGAATATGTTAACAGAATTCACACTATTTTTGCTATTGCTGTTTTCATGAAACTTTTCTAACTAAAAGCTAGCTAGATGTCAAGCGTGGTAGCCGAAAGGTCAGGGCAGTTGTCTTACAAGCAATCACTTGCTTGCAGATGGTTGTCATGGGTTGACTTCCCAGCCGATGCTATGACATATGAAAAAAAAAGTTTGCGAGATATTGCTTTAGAAATTGTTTGCATTTACAATTTCAACTTTATTAGTTTGCATTTTATGTAAATATATATATAATTAAGGAAAATAAATCAATGTCTCCTATGCTAGAATAAATAACTCTATTTATTTAGCAATGATTCAAGAAGAGAAAACCCCTTGCTAAACATACACTTAATCATTAAAAAATTAGAGTCTATTGTGAATAAATATTAATAAAATTATAATTGAAAATATAAATGAAATCATAATAATGTCATCATGGTGAAAGTAGAGTATTTTAAATTTAATTTATGTTATTCAATAGTCATTTGATTAATATTTATTCTGGATGAGTCAATTTTTTAGATATACACATATAAATCAGTAAAGATATATTTTTATTATAATATTAGCATATGGTAATATAAATTTACTTTGGAAATGAAAAAAAAATTACAACCAGATTATAAATAATTTTTTAACATCAAACTTCACAGTACCATTTTAATTTCAATATTTTTAATATAAACTTAGTAGATGAATAGAATTATGTTTATATTAATAATGTTTATGTGATTTGGGTATGCATATATTAGAAACAGATAACTGTACATACATATATAATTAACATCTTAATAGCTATATACAATAAAAAATTTATGGAAAAATAATTTAATTAGATTAAACAGATATTCATAATATAAAAGCAATATTTTAATAGTAATATATAATAACTTTTTAACAAATGAATAAAGTTAGAGAGATGTTGCTTTCTTCCTGATGAAAAATTGAACCTAAATGTAAGTAGAATTCCTTATGAGATCATTGTCTAATATAGTGATCTCACAAGAAAGTCTACTTATGATTAGGTCCTTGGTCATTCTCTGAAGATCTAGAAAATATAAAATTATAAATATAATAATCTGTATTACAATATATATTGCAAAATAACAGCTTTAAATAATATCTTTCCAGAATTTCTAAGAGCTGAAAATAATATTTTTAAATATATAAGCAGGAATAGCTATGCTCATTTATATCCAATAATGATGATTAATTATACTGTTTATGATATAATAATGTCATTTTATAATCTTAACAAGGATGGGTATGCAAGACTATTATATATAGAACTATATAATTAGGTTTTGTCATATGCGCGAGTAGTGAACTAGCCATTGTAGTATTAGTAGAAAGAATGAGAAGGAAAAGTATTTAATCATCTTTCTTTCATCAAAAAATATCTTCATAATTTATTTGCTTTTTATTAAAATTACACTAAAATTTATACTTACAGTTTACTTAAAATAAATATATCTTCACATCATGGCTAGCAATCATATATATTTATATATGCTGGTTTTTTTTCTTCAAATTCTTTTATTTCTTCATTTATCCTCTTGTAATGTAGCTCGATTTACCGTTTAAAACAGCTAAGCGCTACTACAGGAATTATTATTAAATTCCTTTTTCAAATCCTATTTAGACATTGTTTAATATATGAACGAATTGCAAACAATGAATATTATATTTGCATTTTTTTCATTTAAAAAAAGCTAACTCTTTATGTACTAAATTCATTTGAATTTTAAATAACTATCTTAAAACTAACATTCGGTTAACGTTTTATTTACTATTCTAAACTACTTTCCGATATACTTTTATTTGCTGTAATTAGTATTACAAATATAATGCAAACACATATTTCTAAATGCACATTACTTATATTATCTCACATTTTTTTATAAATAAATATTAGGAAGAACAAATTCTGAATATTTTTTTCAATATATTATTTTGCTTTAAAGATAAGAAAATCATTAAATGTTGTTTTTCAAGTTACATTATTTAGATTTTTAATAAAATTCAATATTAAATTTTTTTTTATCAGTCGAAAATAAATAAAATGGTTAGAAGTAATACATTCATTACTGTGTAAATTATACCTCATTGTTAATTATAATAATTGATAAGTAGAAATATTTTCTTTATCAATAGAGCACTTCCTGATCCCATTTTTTAAAGTCCCAAATTAAAAAAAAAAAAAAAACACGTCAGATTTCATTTTCTTAGTATATTAAAAAAAAATTAGACTGAGATTTCGCAGCTCATAAACGTATATGCAGCCTTATAAAGTATGTCCTAAGGAATACAATTCTAAAACTTTAGACTTATTTCATTAATTCTTATGCGTACTAATATTCCATGTTTAAAGATACGATATAGAATAGCAATTGTATTAAATTATTTTAATGCGCATTTATTTATACAATCCAAAAACACTATAGTAAATTAAAAGTAATTAGTTTACATAAAAGTTACTTTTTGTAATCTTTACTTGCATTAATAACTGCATATAATATTACTACTTTAAGTAATATTAATATTATATTTTTATATAAACTAAGAAAATCAAAAGCCATATATAACTTCATTTTATTTAAACAAAATTATTCAAAATTATCTTTATTGATTCCATTGCATTATTAATAATTTAATGGAATTTTATTATTTGCAAATGTGTTCTGTTTCTTATTGATCTTCAAAACTTTCTAATGTTCTATGACATTTTCTGATTTCCATTTATTAATAATTCTCCAGCAATTTATATATATATATTACATTTTTTTTTTTAATTTTGTCTTGATTTCTCCTACATCTCTTTCAAATTGTGTTTAGTTTAATATTTGTTTTAGTAATTCCTCCTTTGCACATGTTCACTTATCTTCCATTTTTACATAAATAGATGTACTAATTTTTATTTTAATGTTATGTATTGGACACCCCTGCTTTGGTATTAAAAATAAATTATAACTTAAAATGAAACTATTGAAAAAGATATTATTTTTATGTGCTGTCAATTGAGCACTGGTCACTGATAATGATCAAAATAATTTTAAAAATTATCATTTGATCTATCAGATTGATTAATGATGTAATGAAGACCATTCAACATTTTTACCATAAACAGTTCACAGTAATATATATATTTCCAATAAAGCAGATGTTTAATAGCATTATCAATATAAAACAATTTCATTAGATTATTTGTTCTTCAAATCTAATCTAATCTAATATTCTTTTGAATATTTTCTTTGATGACAATTTGTTCTAATAATTTTCTCCAGAACTATACTTTATAATACTCACACATTTTTAATATTATTTTTATAAGTATAATATTTATCTCATAACACTACATTAAAAATACCCCAATTAGAGATTCAACAATATATCATTACTTCTAGAGAATTTACTGTGATTGGCTGAGGTTTTATTTGTAAGTACCTATTAACTACTAAGTATTATTCTGCTTATGAATATTACAAGAAAATAAAAACAATCATTGACTTCTGTTTTTATTGTTAATTTTAAATCCAGCTTCTCTTTCTCTTTCATAAAATTGTGCCTACTTTATTTAGGATTATTCAGGTCATATTAGTTCTAGGGGCATTAGTACATTTTTTCATCAATCTTGAAATAATAAATTTTAAATACAGTATTAACCTTTTTCTTATATAAATTAGCAATCCATATAACAGTGTGCAGTACTATCTAATTTATTTCTCAGCATAAAACCAATATATTTCATAGCAGTCTATTTAACTGTGAAACAAGAATAATGAAATATTAATTGTAAAAAAGTCTTCTATAAACTTTTTATATTTGACCTTTGCAAATGAATTAAGGGTCCTATTGTGAATAATGAAGTGTATATAGAATTCACTTTGAGTTGTTGTGTTTTTCTTTTTCATTATGAGCATGGACATTTTAAGTTTTTCAATTATTCATACAATCAAATAACTTTTTCAATGTAAGATTTTAATAAATATTAAAATTTCTTGCAGAATATATTATTTGCATAAGGTTTAAAGTGTTATAAAGTAGACAGCATATTTTAACACTGTATGGAGTTTTTCTAATAAAATGACTGAATTGTAATGTGTAGTAAGTTCCTGTATGTTTTATCGGTGACAACTGTGAAATAAGTAACTGCATATTTGTTATATTCATTAACAATATCTTTATTATCAAAGCAAAACTCCTTTTGTATATATTTAAACTTTAATATTCATATAAATAATAGATTTTAGAAAAATGTTTTTATTAATTTTGGTGTCATGATAGATTTTGATATAAACTTTTTATCTTTGCTTTTTATGATCTGCAGATTGTTCAATATTTTCTTAAATTATTAGTTGAGTACTTTGGAATCAGAAAACATTAATGATTGCTAAAATATTCTATGAGTTATTTGTTGTTCATTGTTTTATAGGTGTTTTTTTATTTTGTATTATTATTTTCATAAAATTATTTTTTATTAAACAAAGGGATTTCATAAATCAAACTGAATTTATAATGCCAATTAAACTTTAACACTAAACAGATAAATATCCTAATTATGTGCTTTTTCATTGTTGTTGTACATGATTTTTTAGACAATTTGGATGACAATCCAATTCAAAATTATTAAGTTCTGCTCTGTTTCTTTTTCTTTTTAGCAAATTATTGTTTGGAATTTTTTTTTCTAGCGCTCCTTGAAGTTTTACTAAATGACTATATTACATTTATATTTACTGCATTCCTTTCTGTTATAATTTTTCACATTTTATCTAATTTCTATATGTGCATCTCATTCTAGCTACCATTTAATTAATGTCGATCAAGTATAAGCATTAGATGGAAAATGTTAATTAAAATTATGTCACAGTTAAATCAAAATAATCATGCCCTTTTTTTTTGTTGAATTTATTCAAATATTTCTTTTTATTATTACTTTTTTTTTGGCTTTTTGTTATCTTTTATTTTTGTCTGTATGACTATTTAGGTAATAATTATTTCCCATTTTTTTTCTAGATCCTGATATACATTTAATTTATGAACATTTTAAAAAATAAAATATAATTATTGCTTAAATAGTAGAAACTATACTTCTTACATTTTTTTTATCATTAAATGCATAGATTTTAAATTACTATAGTTGTCATTTATCTTATGTACAGCAGTAGAAAAATTAGTTAGAATGATGACATTTCCGAATCTAATGATAAGTTTTTTTTGTATACATAATTCATATTGGTATAACTGGTAATAATTAGAAATAAAGGATAAATATGGTGATCAGCATTGCTTATCATCCCTATAATATAATTTGTTTAGCATCTCAAATTTAAACCAACATTATAATTAATAATACTTTTTGATTAATTAAGTTGGAAGTACAATATTATATATATATATATTAATATAGAGTCCCAAAATAGATGGAGACTTTTATATAAAATTCTTTCTTTTGCGTTCTTATCCTCTTTTATAATCGATAAATATAAACTTTATTTTGTATTAATCAATTTCATATTATATTATAGTTGGAATTTCTATTTCTTTTAGAAATTTTTGTGGAATTAAATAAGCATTGACATTATTTTAATATTAGTATTATAATTATTTTCTTTATATAAAATATTAAATTAATTATATACTTTTTAATAGAAAAATCAATTTTATTTTGTAATTACTATTATTTTGTTTATTTTCGATTGTATTTTGACATTTACTTTTTCCTCTCTTTCTCTTTTAAACATACTATTATTACTTTATGCATTTACATTCTGCTGATAATTCTTACTAATGTGTGAATAATTGTTTCATTAATATTCATTTTTTGTTCCCTATTTATTCATAATTATGTGCGTAGTTAATTCGATAAATGTATTGCAGATTTAATTGGATAATGGAATACAATAACGGAATTAAATTAAAAATATTACTTTTTTTCCCCTAGTAAATTGAAATAAAATTAAATTGCTCATAAAATTAGTTTGTTATATTTAGAATCTATTTTTCTATATACTGTATATTTTCATAAAAGATATTTAGTAATGATTATTTACAAGTGAATTAATTAGAATGATTAATAAATATCACTATATAGTTAACAATTTATGATAATATTGTAATTATTTAAAAAATTAACATTAATTTATGTTATGAAAAAAACTACAACTTAAACACTTATCTTATTAATTTAAAACTACATATATAGAAAGAGAGCAGGAGGGTAACATTTCAAAACGATGGTTATAATTCATAATTGATATGCCCGCCAGCTCCAGCAAAAACATTTGATTTAGCTATAAAAAAATAGACAGTCTTTTAGCATTCTGAAATACTTTAAGTTAGAGAAATTTTACATATATATTTAGCACTGAAATTAATTACCATTACATATATATATATCTGTGAATGTAAAGTCAACTTTCAGTTACCAAATCCATGATTCTCAACAATAGATAATAATTTAAATTGTATTAAATCACATAACCCGTAAACTACCATTATATAATATCAATTACTATTTGACAATGCAGAGATATTTTGAATTTTGGATAAACTGCTTCATGTAAATATTGCTTTCTATATGTTTATATATATATTCGTTCATTCTAATGTAATATATTTATTATTTCAAAACTACATTTTTCACTGCTTATATATATTCTAACCCGGTTTTGTGCATGTTCACTTCCAGATAATATATGATATGAAATAAAACGGGTTCTAACTCAGTTAATAATTAATAAATAAAATATTCAGCACTAAAATTAAATGTTTCACTAGTTCAAATTTCAAATACGAATAAGGTTCAGTTTATAAAAATAAATTAAATAAATATTTTAATATTTTCATGAGACTTGAAGTGAAAATACAGGTGACAAGATAGATTACATTGAGCCAATATCCTACAGGATACTACCTCAATGGCATAAGAACACTATCCCCCCTTATTACTATTTCAAATAACAAACTCATAGTATTCTTACGACTTTAATAACTTCTACTCACTAAGATTAAGTTAATAATTACATCTTAATTTTCTATTTATAATAATCTAGCTTAATAAAAATCTCAGGTTCGTAAAATTTATTCTAAGTTAATAAAAAAATACGGTAGTAAAATATGAGAAGGGATTTTATGTCATAATCTATTACACTGAAACTAATAATAATAAATAATAATAATAACATTCTTCATTGTTTAACTAATTCTGGATATCTTTTCTTTTCGTTATATTTTATTACGATAATAAAATAATTTTATATAATCTTTTATCTTCATGTAATAATGTAATAAATACGTGGTAGCATATGATAATCTGATAAACAAAGGATGTGTGGCAACTGATAGCATATAATTCAGTATACTATTGTGATAACTGATGTATGACCAATAAAATAATATAAATTATTTTTATTTAATTAAAAGAATACCAATAAAATATTTAAATTCTTAAAATAATTCTCTATTTGTCCTTTTTGTGCAAAATTATGTTTGTTTCAATTATTAAGAATATATCGTGATTTCACGCAGTAAAGTGGAGAAATAAACAATCAAGACACAAAAATTTTGAAAAAACAAATTTTAACAAAGTTTATTAATAACAACAAATAAAATAAACAATCTATGTACACTATTTACAGTGGATATCCTTATTTTCTATTTACATTTTTTATCTACTAGGTTATAAAAAATAATTTATAGTTTAGTTATATTTTTATTTAGACTTAAGACAAAATAAAATGTTACCATTTGGTTTCTCGGTATGGTTAACTTATTACAAATATATTCACTTATTTTATTAACAAAATATTTCATCCTTAATATTATTAAACTATCTTATTTTTTAAAAAAAATTCATAGGAAAACATTCCACAGAAAACAAAATTAACTTTATAATGAGTATGGATTTCTCAAAATATTAAAAAAAAAATTCATCTTGCAAAGTCAAAGATGTTACATAAAATATTCATCCAAAATTCAGTACTAGATTTTAGTGTTTTATCACACGATGTTTACTAATCATAATATATTCTTATTTAGCCTTACTTTAGTATGACATGAGTGTAATTATCAATATATTTCTGTTACTCAATGAACAAAAAATATACTATGCATATTCCCTACATTTATTGTATATTATTATATTTTAAAAATATGCAATACTTATTTTTCTCTTAAAAAATAATAACAAAGCATTCAAAATAATTAACATTTTAAAGAAAATATCTTTGTTTAGATACTCTATTCCAAAATTTATATTTCATTTCCGAAATAAAATTCAAAAATATATTCTATGATTCTTTTCTTTCCCTAGGATTCATTGGACCTTCAATTTTAAGTTATAAAATTCCATTCCTTCTAAGCAAATAAACCAATCTTATACAAAACGATAGCATAACCTAAGTTCTAAATTATTTACTATTTCTTTTAAAATATCTTACTAAACGATGCAGTTACATGAAATAAACAGATGTATGGGATTTAAGGAAGAAAGCTAGAGTATCACTCATAATATATCTCAAAAAACATGGCACAGTGCATTAACTAGATATAGAGGGTATGACCTTTACCTTCTAATATCCTCTAGTACATGAACGATGTTAAAGCTATTTCTTCAGTTTTATTAGAACATCAAATATTTAAAGAAATATAAAACACTGTCCAAATAAAATGTGTACCAGTCATAGGGCTTTGTTAACTATGCTGATATCCACATAAAGACTAAATATTATTCACATTACTTATAACATCCTATTTCTTAAAACATTATCTTGGTTTCCTGTTCACTAAGTACTTCCAAGCCACTATCTCAACATTATTTCTCAAGATTTTCCACATCTTACATCGATAAATAACTATCTGCATTTACAAAAACAATAGATAAAATTCATTGATAATTAAACAATCCCACTGTTCCACAAGAAAAGTTTGTCCACATCATCATTCTGTATGCTTACCCATATATAATCTAATCAGACAATATCTGAATATCCTAATATGAAAATTTTAAAAGAATCACATAATTATTTGTTATTATGTTGGATTATATCACTAATATAAAAAAAATCGTCATATGCATATTTTCAAACCAATCCTATCTCATAATGTTTTTACATATAATTAAAAAAAAACTTTTACACTTCATTCTTACGATTCATAGATGATCTAAAGAAAACAAAAATATACATTATAAATTATTAATAGTCATTACTATTACCAAAATAACCTTTATCTGGTCATCATATTCAGTAGGCTTCTTCCATTCACTGGATATAAAAACATTGCATACATAAACGAAAATATACATTCATACACTTTATCTTAAAATATTCTTATATAAATTATTATATTATTATATTATAAAGTTCTAATATTAATAAATTAATGTTTTTATGTTTTCCTAATCTTATAAAATAGAAAAATAGAAGATTTACAATTATGCTAAGTTAGTAAAAAATTAAAACTATAATTATATATTTCTTCCACCAATTTTTTTACTTGACAACAGTTCATGATAAGTCCTAAAAAAATGTTTATTACTTTCTCTAGAGTTTTAAAATGTTCTCCTCAAAGCACATTAAAGTTTAAAAATAAAAGTAATTATTAATCCATTTAGTGAAATTTATAGAAAATAATTCTTGGTTTTAGTATTTAGGATGATAATTATTAAATCATAATATTAATTAATCCCATGAAGCTTCTTAATATTCTCTGCCAATATTCTCTGTGGCGTATCCGATGCATCACTCCATCTAGCTTAACTTTAAAAATATTTGGTAAACTTTTTTTTTACAATATTTCCATGGATCCATCTTTTTTTCAACTATGTGTTCACTTTTTTATATAAGTTTCTCTTTTAATACATTTAAACTTTCGTTTGGTATTTTTTTATATATCACTTTTTTTAAAAAAAAAACTTCAAGTACTTTTAAACAAATGTTTTCTAAATATATTTTAAACAATTCTAAGACTGGAGGTTTTAATATCAAAAATGCTTCAGTAACATATTCTCCTGGGCTCTTTCTTTAACTCTTGAAAATATTTTTTTAAAAAAAAATGTTACCTTCAGAAAGGATATAACATTTTACTCCTTTTGATATAATATTATATGAAACAATTCATAAGATATAATTGTCTTATTACTATTTTTAAAAAATAAATCTTGGATAAGCTTATCTAAATAATAATGCATCTCCAATTTTTTCCTTTTTTAGACGGCAAATAGATTTCCATTGTATCAGTATAATGTCCGTACTATAATTTTTATGCACTAGAATAGTTCTCCGGTGAAGCACTAATAAAGCTGTATCAAAATATTCCAAAAACATTTTTATATTATTAGAATTTATATCCATTCTATTCCACAGTATATCCATCTTTTCATTGCGAAGTTTAGGTCAAATTTCAGATAAAATAATCCTGGTAAGTACTTTAAAAAACTAGCAAATCATTTTCATGAAGTTCCCAAATATATTATTTTTTTAAACTCTCTTTTGCAAAATACTTTTAAAAAATTATCAATTAGTTTTTGCAAATAAAACTATAAGAAAGTACTAAAAAAAATTGACTAAAATAAAAATTTAAAAGTACTATCTCTTCGATAGCTACTAATATACCTTTCTCTGGTTTCAATACATTATTAATCTCCTCTGATACCCCCCATGCAATTCATATTTATAGTCTGTAAGAATACCTCATTTGATTGGTTGATTCTCACTTTTAGCTTGAGAACAAATTTACATATTTTTAGTTTTTTTTACAGAATTGAATCTTTAAAATAAAAATTTATGACGTAATAACTCAAAAATATTATTTAAAATACTACTTTTAAAACAATTATTACTTTATCAAAATTATTTAATCATTTAAAATAACTTTTAAAATAATTTTAATAACTTATTCCATTCTTAATATTCAATTTATCTAGTTTTATTTAAACAAAATATTTAATTTTTTTATTAACTGTATTCGTCTTTATTACATTATTTAAAACATTACATACGATAGTTATGATAGGCAATAATTCCATCCAATTCTATAATGCAATCTTTTAAAATATTTCAAACTTTGTTAATCTAGACTCAAACAAGCATGTGTGTGAAAGTATGTAATATACAAGTCACATGATTAATAAAATTTAAGACAGACGATTTCCTATTTCTGTCTAGGAATAATAAATTGCTACACTTATTATATTAAATAATATAATTATAAAAATTTTGAAAAATAATTAAAAAAAAAATATAGAACCAAATACAATTTTCACCATCATAAAGTTTATTTTTAAAAATATACGATTTTTATTAGATTATTAAATATGACTTTATAAATTTAAAATATAACATTTATTACTACAAGTTTTAAACTATTAAAATCGAACTTTTTAAATATACTTTTAATATTTATAGCTGTGTTATTTAATATGGCCAGCTTTTGCAACCATATGCAACAATATTTTAAGCTTTACTTAACTACTTTTAAATGATTCGCTATAATTTTATATACTATGTATTTGCTTTAGCTTCAAATTGTACTTTATATTATAATTGACAAACTATAATTAATATATCAAAAGAACATATTCTAAAATTTTAAAATTTTTAGTAATTGATTGTGAAGAACTATTACTGACCTATAGAAAAGGGCACAATATATATATATATATATTCTCTTAGAATTATCATTTCTCAAAATTAAACTCATTACTATGATATATTCCCTTATATACCGCAAAAAATAAATCCAAAGTTTGTTTGCAACTTTTTATTAGTATGACATTTTATACATTATTTTATAAGTTTTTTTTATATTTATTATTATAATTTAAACTGCACCTTTACTTTATTTATATTTGATTGCACGAAAACCTAGAAGTATCTCATTGATTTGTAAACAATATTAATTTTTTACATTGTAATTATAAATATTTGAAAACCAGGCACTTTTTACAAACCTGGGAGCTTAATTGTAAGTATAGAGGATTTGACTCAGATTTTCAAGCACCCTTCAACAATCCACACTATCTCATACAACTGATACACATGACTACACACATGTCAACATGGCATGGCAATAATATTAGCATCAGCATGGGATTTGAGTTTTCATCATCAGATTTTCAATGATATGGATGGCTGAAAAGTTGGAAGTTGCAGTGGATTGTCCATTAAAGTATGAAGATTTGCTATTTTAATATAAACTGAGTATTGATTATATATATGTGTGGGAGATGATAATCTGGACCAACTGATGAGTGCTGGTTTAGCATGAATTGGTGATTATTAGTCTTTTCTACATGTGTGTGGTCATGTGTATCAGTTGTATGAGATAGTGTGGATAGTTGAAGGGTGCTTGAAAATATGAGTTCAAATCCTCTATAATTGTAATTATAAGTAATTTTAACTATTATCTATTATTCATTTAATTTTGTTGAAAGTCAACAAATTAACCCCATAATTAATTTTAAATAAAATGATCACCTAGGGTAGATCTTATATAAATTAAGAATGATGGAATAGAAAAACCTAATAAACCTTTCCTTTAATGGCAAATGTTCCTCAACATGGTCCTGAATAGAGAACTAAACATGTAATAATGTTTATAATCTTGTATTGTATTTTAAAAGGAAAGAAGTTATAAAATTTGAATTTAGATCTGAAAATTTAAAATTATGTGCAAATGCTACTGTTAGTTACTTATTTTATTTCATCTACAAAAAGTTTGTTTGATAATGTTTTCTGAACCAACACCAGTGTATTGAACAATTTAATTATTCATTAAATATGAACTTTAACTACTGAATATGTTCACTTAGACAACCACTTATACATTGACATTCATATTTTAAAAATACATTTATACTACTGAATTTTATCTTTGCATGGACAACCACTTATATATGAAATCTTCATTGTTTTAAAATGAATTTAAAATAATGAATTTTATCTTCACCTAGAAAACAATTTTATTACGTGTAATTGCTGTTGAAAATGAAACTTTAACTAATGGATTGTGTCTTCACAAATATTTTAAGAAAAACTATAATTTATGAATGACATCTGTTCTGAAATTCATAACTTAAATTTAAATTTACCCATATTGGATAGTACTTAAAAGTTTTAAACTTTGTTATGAACTACACATTATATGGATTTAATTGTGTCTTATAAAATGATTCAAGAGCTTTTAAAAGGACTAACCATGAGAGTAACCAATGCAATGGTTCATTGGGATGTGGGAGTCACCATTCATTATTATGTTACAAGGAATAAGTGGATTCATTTTATTCCTGCATAAATATTATTTAACACTCGCAAAGCACGTGCACAATTAGCTTGAAAGGCTGATATTTGAATGTAATATACATTAATATATAAGAGGTTATATTTTAAACAATAATTTTTTTAATGTTTTATTATCTAAATTCTGTTTTTAATTTATGATATATTGATTACCAAATAAAAATTTTCCTTACTAATTTTCTCAATTTATTTAGCTCTCCCATTGCCAGTGTTAAAATGTTTACTAATTAAAATTTATTTACATAGATGCATCCTCATATTAGAATAAAGTTTGATAAATAAAATATATTTATAAATTCTATTTTAAATAGATAGATTTGAACTTAGGATTTTCAGTCTATATTCTTGTCTCAAATGAGAAAAAGATAAATGATCCTCTATATATGTATTTCATGCAGAACCAGCACTCATCAATTAGACAAGATCACAATCTCTCTCACATATATACAATCAGTGCTCATCTTATATTAAGATAGCAATTACTTAAACTTTAATAGACAGGTATCAATCTTCTCATTCTTAGAACAATTCAATTGTCCATCTTATTAAAAAACCATCATTGCTATCTTATAAAATAGATAGTTGAATTGTTGGAAGGGTGAGACAATTAATGCATGCCCATTAAAGTTTAAGGAATTGCTATCTTAATATAAGGTCATGTGTATCAGTAGTTTGAGGTGGAATGGAAGATAAATATAAAATAAAAACCTAAATATCAATTCCCTCTATTTAATATAGTAAACACTTAATATAGTCAACATTGAGTTAATTACAATTACACCTGCAACTCGTTTTATGCCAATTATTTTAATGCGATTTTGAAGTTATTTGATTCATGTTTCTTCTTAATATTTTTCATATTTCACTATATTTCTTAGATATCAAGAAATTTAAATTATTAACTTATTTTGACTTGAAATACTTTTTTTTTTTTCAAAAATATAACGTTATATTAGCAGCTAACGTGAATATGGCTTGAAGCTACTAATGAGTAAATAAAAATAATAGATTTATACTTACATATAAAAATATCGCAATAAATATTCAAAAATTTTAAACTTTTAAAACATATTTTGTTAGGTGTAACAGAAATAAATAATGTAGATTTTTAAAATAAATAACGAAGATTTTATTGATTTTATAAACTGAAAATAATATTTCTAATGATAATGTATAATTTTTGTTTTGATTACAATCTAATTTTTTTAATATAGAAATAAAATGTGAACATTTAAAATTTATTTCAGTAGTAAAAATCAGTTGTCAACAGAAAACCATTAACACAGCACTAGACTGAAATTGGCACTAGTTGTGTAAATGAGGTGGAGCAGAATGTGGGAAAACTTAGAATGGGGAATGGAAAATAAAGTGGCTAACAAGTTTCTCTGGGCATAATTGCTGAGAGATTCTTGACTTCGTTCAAGGAGAAGCTACATTGCATCACATCGACGAATCTGATTTCTTAACAGTTTACAAACGAACTGCATATTGTCAAATCGGATAATTCGTGATAATGATTAAGATATGAAAAAAATGTCAAATTAAATACTGTAGTTAATAAAAAAAGGTAAAAATAGTTTGTCTTGTACCAATTTTTTTCAAATATTTGATATTTTTTGTTAGTCATACTTTATTTCCTTATTTTTTTAATGTGAATTTTAAAGTATTTTTCCTTGTTGCTTTGCTTTTATGCGAATTTAGAAAATTACAGACCCCATCCCCCATTTTTCAAGGTAAATTAAGTCTATTTTTGTGCGATTTTTTTAAATGTGGGTTTTCTGTGGAACCTATCTGCTGCACAAAATGAGACCCAGGTGTATATATTTTTGATGTAAAATTTTACTCACTAATTTCCTTCATTTTCCCATCTGTTAGCCTATATTAGCACAGTTTGATAGTACAATATATTTACATAATATTTACATGAAATTGCAAAAATATGACTATTATTAAATACAATAACCAATAATTTTAAAGTAAATTCTTTTATATCTCTCATGTGACAATTTTAAAAATGGCTTTAAAAATTTTATATCATCATAATATATGCAAGTGAAAATTTTAATATATGCTCTCAATAAAATATAAATAATTTAAAATAATATTATTCAGTAAAATTTTACCTGGATTACCAAAAACTAATATCTCAATCATTTCTCTAGTATGTATTTCAATATTCAGGCTACAACAACTTACTTAACACATGAAAATATATTCAAAGAGAACTTGTAAAAGTTTATCAAATCTCTTTTTCTCTTGCTGTTCCTGGGACAGTTTAGAAGTATTTAAACTGACATAATAAAAGCTTATAAATTTTATAATAAAAGTTTATTAAATTCAATAATATTTGTTCTGCTATGCAATACCATTTTAAATTTACTTAAACATTTATTTCAAGTGAAATCCCTAAAAATTATCAAATTTCTTATTATAATTGATCTCAGTTGTTATTCTGCATACAAGAAACTAAATATGCAGTTGAAAACACTATTTAATTAGTTTAAAATATATTTATAAAATCAAATTTTATTTTGCTTTATCATGAACTACTTTTCATTAAAAAAATTATTGAACTCTGTAATCTTTTAATCAGTGTTGCTCTCTTTTTGGTATTATATGAAGTCACTTGAAAACAATTACCTTAAAGATTTTTCACACATTTTTATATTGCAAATTACAATTTAAAAAAAACCCCAAGCAAAAATGTATATGCTAATAAAATTCTGTATAAATAGATTTTTTTATACATTAAATATTTTATTTATTATGCACTAAAAAGCAAAAAATAATTGTTTCTTCAACCAGAAGTAGGACTTTCAGAATTAACTTAAAATGAAATATGGAAAATCCAGAAATTAATTCAGTATATCCCTTGTTCTAAAAAATAGGGATTGACATAGTTAATATCTGGATCCCTCATGTGTGTATTTCTAGTTAAATTTAAAAACCTCAATTGTGGTTGAAGAAACAATTATTTTTTTTGCTATTTAGTGCACAAGAAATAAAAACATTTAATATAAAAAATGTTTCTATTTATTTTTAACTTTTTAGTATTGGTATGTTAAACAAAATAATAAAACTATATTGTACTTTAAATTGACTTGAAACTCATAGTTGATACTTGGTTTCTTATTATGATTGTTTTGAACATAAATTAAGACTTAGCATGTAATTCCATTACTATAGCCATTAGGCAATAAGACATTATTTATATGATCCATTTTTTCATCCTGATATTATTTATCTGAAAAGTTAATTGGTCTTGGGAAACATCTTATAGCTATAAAAAAACTCAAGGTGAATGGTGATGGAATAAAAATTGTAGGTATTTCTGTATATAGTTTGTCTCCTTTAAAAATTAAATATGAGGGTGGAAATGATATGAAGAAATTATGTAATATATCTTTACCACATCATCAGACAACAAATGTTTTATCTATGTGTCTGAGTCAAACAAGAAGCTTTAAAAGTGCTATCTAAAATACAAACTTCTATGTACTCTTTAAATAAATCAATTAGAACTCCTGAGTTTGGTGAGTCCATTGGAGTACCTAAAATCTGCATATGATGTTGACCAATGTACACAAAATAAATGTTCAAAGTGCAATGATTAGCCAAGGCAGAGATATGGCCAGAAAATTGTAATATTAAAGCTTCACCAAATTGCAATATTTGTAAGTAAAGGTTATCATTTATATTAACTCCTAAATTTTTTAATAAACAAAATGTATAGAGATTTTTATGTACTTGATAATAGATGAAATAATAGGTTTTATCATAGCAGATAAATATCTATCTAAGGTGTGAGTGGGAGATCCTACTGCACTCATTTTTGGAAGACAATACAATTTGGTACAAGTACACAAATTTTCATGAGAACTAATATAATTTTTTATGTCATTATGAATTGGTGATGTTTTAATAGTAGTCATAGTTGTTTTTTTTTCAAGTGAATAATATAAACTCAGTTTGATTTTATATAAATTTTGTCATTAAGTAAAACTAAAATTTTATAAATGATACATCATAGTTCATGATAGTAGTAGTATTATCTTGGTTTATCAAACAATTAAGAGAAAAAAACTACAAGTATTATAATTTGTACTCTTTATATGAAAAAAAACTACAACTAATATTGGATATATTCTAAAATGCTGTGGAATAAAATAGCATATATAACTATAAAATTGATAACATTCTGTCTAAGCCTAAGAAATCAATTTCTCTTGAGGCCCATGAAATTTATAATATTTCATGGGGAGTTTGTTTTGCTTCTTATGTGCACATGAGCAATCATTGTAACAGTGCTAGAAGTGATGAACATGTTAATTCATTTAAGCAGCATATATCATCACTGGCCCATTTACTTCATGATATGGATATGAGTCATTCTATTAATTTCTTTAACACCAAAATCCCATTTAGTTGTGATAATCTTTATAATGTAAGAACATAAATCACCAGACAATGTGAAAATACATAAATTTATTGGTAGATTTTTTAAAAATCCATTAATCTGTGTAGCTTCTAATTATTTCCCCCCTATTATTCCATCCCTATCTTTATAATTTCAAATTTTTCTGTACCTGTTTTCTATTGGTGAATCTTTCAATAAAGTTATATATCAATGCCTACAATGCTTTTACAACTGAATATCTCATAAATATTCATTGCCAAGTTGATGATAAAAGTGACCTGGCCAAAATATTGGTGTGTCATTATTCTAAATGATACATGGATGAACCCAGATAGTACATCATTTATATCTGTAGCCCATAAAATATATGTTTTATTGTATATATATTGTGGAAATAGAATCTTATTCCCACACATATATTGTTAAATCAAAAAAAATTATATATATATATTGGTGTGTGTGCATATTATAAATATTTATTAGTAAGTATTACTGAGAAAAATGAATATTATAAAAGATAATTAGTTGCATTAGACTCTTATATTAAATAAAGCAATTTCATTATATAGCTTATTTTTCTTTAAAATAAAACAGTCTAGACTAGATAGTTTAAGGGATCATATCTAAAGGTCAATGGATTAATAGCCTGTAAAGCACACATGTCTGAAAGGAAAGTGTGAATGTGTAAATCAGAGATACAGACATTTTTTAATTACACATAAATTTTGATTTTGATTCTTTTTTTTTGTTGTCTGAATTTTAAATTGTCAAAAAGAAGGGTGTTTTGACAAATAGATAGAGCAATTAATTTTCCTTTTGTTACTTGACCATTAAGTGTCATCAGTTTTGAATTCTGTTTTATTTTTAAAATGACAGTAATTTTTGGTGGAAAATAATCTTTAACCTGGCAAAGCTAGAGGTGTTATCGAAAACTGAGATACATAAAAAGCTGTGTGAGAAATAGAGGGGGTCAGTCAGTCAGAGCAGTCAGTCAGTCTCCTTCAAGCTCTGAAGAGCAGTTGATTTTTTTCAAGTTCTTTCACTAAGGAAAAAGTTGCATCGCTCAAAATTTAAATAATTTTTATATATACATGTGATTTATAAATGAATAATATGATGGGAAACATTTAAATATAATGTATATGCTAACATATCATGAGTGTGTGTGTGGGGGGGGGTGACTGCCTAAAAAGTCATAGATCAATTAAATAAGTCAAAATGGGTTAGACTAAAATATTATTGCTTAATAGTTATTTTTTAAGGGAGAAAATTATGTATGAAAGTGGACACACACATACTGTGTGAATGACTTTTGGTATTGCAATTACGACATATATAATAAAGCTGGGAGAAATATTGAATAAGCATTCAATGGAATATTTTTTTCTAGGATTTCATTTTAAACCAGTTATTTTAAAATGGGTAGGAACATGCACATATATTGAATCTTTCTATTTGGTTACACATACAGTATTTGATATTTTGTTTTAATAATGTATTATTTGATATAATGATTGAAGTCAATTAGATGATTAAAAATTTGTTTTAAAGAATCTCAATAAATATAATTAAATGATATTTGGCTTTTGCATTATTATTATTATTAGTAGTATTGTTATTTTTTTAATTTTGTCATTTAACTATGATCATTCATCATTACTAATGAAGGATAAGTGTTGGATCATAACTTAAGTATAATCATGTTTTAAGTAACTATTGTGAGATTAGTTATGACTATCATCATCACTAGTAAATATTAATGGTTAAAACACAGTTTAAATATAACAATGTTTTAAGTAAGTACATTTATAAAAAGCTAAATTAGTTGTTGTGAGTTAATTGCAAAAGCGTTTGCTGGAATCATGATTATCATCATCATCATCCTCAATAGTATTATTAATAAATAGACTAAAGAAATAATATTTAATGGCCATATATAAGTAATGGTTCTCACTATGTTTGTTTGTTAGACATTAGCAAGAGCATCTATGCATCGGTCAATCTAGGTACTTGAGCTGAGCTAGTAACACCTGTAAAAGTATTAAATGAGAATTTATGGTATTGGGATCTTATAGTTTTATTGACACAGCTAAAATATAAGGATGTCATTTTCCATTCATCCAAGTACATGTGTTGTAAGGAATGTAAAATTAATTAATTCAATAAATCTTAAAATAGTATTATTAAAACCTTAAATACTAATAATTATATACATATAATAGCACATATATATATAAATGCGTATGTGAATATCAAAATTTATATTAATTTAAATAAAACTTTTATTTAAATCTACTACATATTTAATTTTAGTATAATTAATTAACAAAAAACTGTTTTGTAAAAAGTAAGATTCTTTGACATTTAAAAAAATTATCAAAATATAACAGATAAAGTCATGTTTTTATAATGTACAATATTGAGTTTTGTAGATCAGAAAAAGCTACTAATATTTTTTTTTTAACTTTTTAAAATAAAAAACAAATAAATTTTAGAAAAAAAAAAAAGAAAGCTCTAATTCTTTAGTAAAAGTATTTTCTACTTAATAAGTAAACTTAATTATGGGAAAATTCGTCATTTATAAAATAAAAATCTCCCACATGTTGGAAATATATATATATAATTATTATATAAACTCATTATTCTGTCATTATTATTTTTATTTCTTTTGTTCCTAGGTCCATTAACGACTGGGAAAGAAAAATTAAGTAATCATTCTCAAACTCCACTTCATATGAGCAATATATCTATGTATTTAAATTGGTAAAAAATATCCAAAGAATAATGTTTTACAAATTTTTTAACAGAATTACTACTGTTCTAAAAAGATGCTTCATAAGAAAATATGACATTGGAATTAAGGTAAACTTTATGAAAAAATAAAAATTTCGGTGAATAATGTTAAAAATTATTGCGCGCTACATAAAATTTACACGATATTAACTCAAAGAATTTTCCAACAGAAATAAAAACCTGACAAAATAAATCTTTATTTATGAATATAATGTTAAAGTCATTCTTCACTCATTCATATATTCTCAACTAGCAAAATGTATTATTAAAATTCTTGGTATAAATTGTGGGATCTTATTAATCAAGAATTTAAAAAATCCAGCATATGCTTTGAGATAATAAGTGTTTTTGAAATCAGTCATAGCTTAATATGGGTCCAAAGAAATGCACAAATTATAAATCTCTTTTATTATTATTTATCAAATACTAAGAATTAATTTTTTTGTGAGAAGAATAATCATAGACTTTCCTTTCATTTAATATTATTTAAAACGTGTATATTTATGTATTCTCAATATTAGAATTATTTTTTATAAGAAGGAATTGAATTATTTTTTAAGTCAATATCTAAAACAAAGCATAAAGTTTCAGAAACAATATATTCATGTAGGATCCTTTATTATTACAAAATATTAGAAAATATAATTTGAATGCCTCTTGTAATTTTGTTTGTTTTTATTTAATAAAGAAATGCAGATTGTAATGACGTTTGTAAATTAGCTATTTGAATTAATTTAAAAACGAAAAAAAAAAATACTTTGTTTAATTCATTTAAAGTGCATTGAACCACTTTTTTAGGTAATTGATAAAAATAAGAATAAAATGCTAAGTTAGTTTCTTAAAAAACACGCACATAAATCGCAGTATATACATGTTTAGATATGCTTTTATGTGAATAATAGAAAGTGATAATTCAAACAGATAAAATTATTTTCAGTTATTCTTTTAGGATACTGATAAAGGAATTTGAAAGTTTTTTTAATTACCATAACATATATTTATTTACATTTTTTTTTTCTGTAAAAAGTTTTTTTTAGTTATTTTTTGCTTATCTATTACATATGCAATCACTTCTTAGATCAGGATTAATGAATAGCCTAAATCTCCATGATAATAATTTATATTATAAATTTTGGCAGTTTTAGTGCTTCAATAGAGAGCTGTGTTGTCAGCAGCTAAATACAGTCTGCACATGTGCAGATATAAAGAAATAAGGAGATATTTTAATGTAATTCTCAGAGAAATGTTAGCAATGGTATTTACATGACTATTAATTACTACTGACAGTTTTTAAGTTACACTTTTTGCTCTAGTAGTTTTTTTGGCTTTTTTAGAAACACAATTCAATTTTTATATATATATATATAATGGAAATTCAAAAATAAATAGTTGACCACCTTTCTTTTAATGAATACTATAACTTGTGCACAAACAGATTTATATATATATATAAATAAGCATTTATTTTTTATAGTGTCTGTATATAATTGTAATTACATTCATATCGGCCTTTCAAGCCAATTGTGCAAACGCTTTGTGAGTGTTAAATAATAAATGAATACCCTCTGACCAATACAAGATATAGAATTTATGCAGGAATAAAAAGAATCCCTCTATATAAATATTTGAGTCGTAGGAATAAGAGGGATTCTTTTTATTCCTGCATAAATTCTATATCTTGTATTGGTCAGAGGGTATTCATTTATTATTTAACACTCGCAAAATGTTTGCACAATTGGCTTGAAAGGCCGATATGAATGTAATATATATATATACTATAGTAATAATATTACTTTAATATTAACAATATAAAAGGCTGTATTCTTTACAGATAATTCAAAATTTTAATAATGGGAGTGTTTATATTTTCAGAATGTAAGTTTCAGTTATAATTGTTTCACACTGTCTGTAAATGTTCTAAGGATGAATGTATAACATAGGACCACATTACAAAAAGACAATCCCTTTTTTCAATATACTATATAAAAGTTTCATTGTTAGCGATGGATTTTCTTAGTTGAATTTCATTCTCTTGCTCATTGCTATCCCATATAAATAAATAAATCTATGCTATGTCATGTCCTAATTTTATAAATAAATTGTTTGACATCATTAATTCATTACATACAATTAATGCCTTTATATGAATTGTTGCAGAAAGGACAGCACTGGAGATAGATAAATAAACATAATTTGGAGTCAGAGCTATTATCTCACAATCCTGTTTTAGAAATGGACATCTGATTACATATACCTTGAAGATCTTGATAGTTGCTGAAAAAAATTACAGTCCACTGGATGAACATCACTTGTCTATTATATCCGCAATGAAAAAAATTCATCAATATGCACATGAATGAACATTTTTTGGTTATATATATATTGCTCATTGTTTATTACTAAGAATTTTGGTCCAAATAAGAAAATTCCAGAACATTCAGTGGATTACTTTAATAGCTCCAATGATTACAATCTTATTACAAACCTGATAAAAAGATTGATCATGCTGAAGCATTGTCACATTTATCAGATACTTGTGAAGTGCATCTAGAAATTTACTAAAGTAAACTTTATTGATACAATAAATTCAGAAATTTTGATTAGTGTTAAGTTTGCCAAATGGATTAATAAGAACTGTCATTATAAAAGTTTGAAAGATTGGATTAGACTGGAATGAACAAAAGATATATTGCAAGGTCAGTCTGGAATTCTCATCATCAAAGTTTATCGATATTCAAGGTTTGCATTATAATGACTGACCATGTGATCATATGAACTGAGAGCTATAGGCAGATGCTCAAATATCTGCATATCAGTCATCCAAATGTTGAACACATGAAAGCCTTGGCACAATCTTACATTTGATGGCTTAATTTGTATTGTGAAATTGAGTAGACAATAAAAAACTGCTATGAATGCCAGACAATAATTAATTTGCCCAAAAGGCATTTGAATCTAGATGATGCCAGTCCAATAAATAGATATTTTTTCTAATTGTTATTAATTCTTACTCAAAATGAGCTGAGTACAAACTCATACCAAGCATTAGCACAGAGTGTACAATTATAGCTCTTCAAATAATCTTTGCTATTCAAAATTATCCAGAAACATTGGTGATTGATAACTGAATTTACTTCTCTGAAATTTAAGAAATATTTGGCTGATTAAAAATGCACTTATTTTGATTTCCTATTATCATGTGGAATTGAATGAATTGGCTGAGAAGACAGTGCAACAGTTAAAGTGTTATGTTTAAGAGGACATCATCTAAAGATATAAAAAAATCACTGGGAAAATCTACGTTTACCAACACTACATACTAAGTACACGAATGTTAGAAAAATTGGTAAAATTTTGTTTTTGTGGTCAATGTCATGCACACCTCTTAAGGTTATTTCCAGCAAATAATATAACTAGTAAAAAACTTTAGATAGAAAGAATTTCAAAGTTGATTATGAAAAAATTTTACATTTGTGATTATGTTTGGGCCAGAAACATGTTAAAGAAAAAATGGATTCCTGGTGTCATAATAAAATTAGAATCTAAAGTCATTAGGGGCATCAAGTAAGATAATGGACTGCATCTGAGGGAACATGCTAATAATCCATAGGGTCATCAGATTAATACACCACCAAATGTACTTTGAAATGAGTAGTATGTGAATATTTTTCTAATATGAAAAATTCCCACTATTAATCAAGATGGTAAAACATATATTCAATCACAGGACCATATAACAGAACTGGAGGTGGAAATTTTATCATTAAGAAGACTGAATCAGGTGGATATAAGCACAGTTCCTGATGAAGAAATATCTTTGACTCCTCTTAAACCTATGACAAATTAAAAGATATGAGAGACTGAAAGAATATTTTTTAGAAAGAGAGAAGGTGTGAACTGACTGCGAGCATATATATATATTGTAATGATGAGTATATATATACACATTGCGTGTGTGTATGTATACAATTTACTTTTTTAAAAAATAAAATTAAAAAAAATGAAATAGAAAAATAATATCAATATTTAATAGTTTGAAAAAAAAAACAGGAAAAGTTAAAATAAAGAGAAAAGGCTTGGGAATAATTTAAAAATTATTTATTAATTATATCTTATCTTTCTTTTATGTATTTTTATTTTTATATGATTCTTTCAAGGGTACTTTTTGCTAAAAGCACTTTTTAAGGGGGAAAAGATTTTTTGTAATTAATTAAAACAATTCGTACAAAACTAATCAGGTTCTGGAGATTAAGATTCTAGACTGATTAAATGAACATTATAGGACTAATTTCAGTGAAATTAAATTGGAATAATAAGAGAGTAAAAGACTGTACTAATTGAAAAAATTAAAGATCAAATGTATTGCAGTGTGGGTGAAAACTCGAGCAAATGTGGGATCAGAGAATATAAAAAGCTAAAGATTGACTATTCTTCAGATAGTGAGATTGGGATTCTTAAATCGATTCAAAGAATTGAAACTATTCAGAAAATTTTATAGAAGACATTAAAAAAATAATATAACCAAGATCAACCAGCAGCAGTGAACAGAATCTACAAACAGCTAAAAGTCCAGCATGATAAAACCATTCTTTTATGATCGTGAGTGGATAGCTACAGAAGTTGTTGTTCGGTCATTTTTCCTCCACTTGTCTCCTGAGTAAATTAGCCAAATGCTATAATATATTACTCTGACTCACCTTTTGTCAATGTTTGAACCTATCACATCAAATCAAGGGAAACATCCCATGCCATAGGACAGAGAACAGAAGCTTTACTTATGCTAAAATATATGCTTACCATAAATCTGACTGGATCAGAAGAACCCACATACAAAAACCCGAGACTGTGCTTAGACCTAGGCAAAGATATTCATTGACATCATTAATAGAACTTTTGAATTCTTAATATTAGTATTAAACTTTTAAAATCTCCTGAATAGAACTTTAGATATCATTCAGAAATGTGCATATTTGTTTGACATGTTAAATATTTCTTATATGTTTTTTTTAATTATTGTCTTTTAATAAATTTGTGTAAATTATTGGTGTTGTTTATTCATCTCTCTCTCCATTTATCTGAGTAAATGTGTTTCTAGTCTCATGTTTTAAGAACTAGTCATGGGTCAAGCGCTTGAAACATGTTAATGACATTTCATGGGTTTCAGTTTAAGTATTGAATGGTGTGTTAATCCCATATGAGATGTTTCACATTTCATGCAGCCAGAGAGAATTATCTTGGTCTGGAAAAGTGACTGTTGGTTTAATATTTTTATTAAATCTTGGTATGTATGTATATATTGATCATATTTACTCCTTTGCTTTAGTAACAGAGTCACAAAGCAAAATAATTAACATTAAATTAAAAGTAATAACTTAAATTATGTGTCAAAGAAAATAGTAATAAGAAGCAGGTAAAGTTTTTGTTTTAAACTTGTAAATTTCAAGTACAAACTTTACTTCAAATATTTAAAATTTACAGTAAAAGCGGTTCCCATTACAATATAGTATTATCATATTTGTGGTGCAATCAGCATTGGCAATTTAGAATTAAAATTAATAAATTCCTGGAAAAGAAAAAATTGTATTTTATAAAATACAATCTGATTTATTTTAGATGGTGTAAGTCATACTTTTTTAGTTAAAGAAATAAAAAAGAGAATAACAAAGTGTTACTTTTAATTTTTGCTAAGATAAAATATAAATTTGTATCATAAAACATACCATTACTTAAAATTAAAATCACAGCATTCTTTCACTGCAATTAAAGATGGCCAATGAAGGGGTGAAAAAATAACTTGGGAAACTAAAATACATTAAATTGGTCCAAGTTAAAAAGACATAAATAGGATGTGCATGGCAGACTAAAAACAGGGAGGAGGTATAAAAAGCAAACACATTGGAGAGTACACATCTTATGTCTTCATCTTCTTCTTTGTCTGGTGTTATATGTGACCTTTAAAAACAGTTTGTTATAAATTGATTTTGTTCTTTTTAAGGGAATATAAAATGTGCCAAACTATTCTCACCAGTGAACTGAACCGTTGTAACATGTGTGAGTAGAGATGAGTTGTTTACTGATGCTTTCTTCTTTCCTGAAGTCATAATAATGCTGTCAGTGAATTGCATTGCCTACCTGAATCTTAAAACTCTGGACTACCTACCAGCTATAATAAGAAGATTGTTCAATGAATCCCACTAAGGACAAAAACCACCCATAATAATTCCACACTGCTATAACTGAGCAATTGAAACTTACTGGTAAGAAACTTTCTTTCATGTATTAGAAATGATCACCTTCATGAACTATAAGTACTATTAAATACTGTGTTGAATCAGATTACTGAAGATCTCAATTCTAAGAACATTAACTTTTAATAATCACTTAATTTTGATCTTGTATTTTATTCTTTTATTAGTATTAAAAATATTTATTAGAGTTCTGAATTAATAAACTATATGAATATAATTTACTATTTTGTTCATTTAAATTTATTATTAGCATATTATTAGTTAAATTCTATTATTATTATTATTTTGCCAAATAAATTTCCAATGCTGTATCTAATAATATAATCCTCCAGAGTGTGGCAAATTCTCTTTTAAGAGAAACTAAAAAGATAGGTGGGAAAGCCAGTTGATTTGCATATAGAATTCTGGCATCTGATAAACAAATTAAAAATTGTTTCTTTTTCCAACTAATTGTAAAATTTAGTTACATTAAGCTGGGTTGTGTGACTATAAAAATAATTTCTTTTGCAAAAATTCCTGATATATTCTAATAAATGAATTATCAGAGTGGATTTAATTTAAAGTGTATAAACCTGAAGATATTGACAAATGGTACAATATATTATACATAAAACTACTGAAATTGTGTAATTGCATGCAGACAGTAAATATTATTATGACCTTTATAATAGTATGCATTCTAAAAAATTTAACATATAGAAATCTCAATACTATATGTTAAATTTTAAGATATGCTAATAAGTCCCTGTTTATGCAAAATGAAATTGATACAGAAGTGAAAAGATATAGAAGTTAACCTGCAAGCTTAGCAGAGAGAGCTAAGTGTAGGCATAAGTGAAATGTGTTTGTAAGCTTGTGATGCAGATATAAGCAAAATTAGTTACCTGGTAGTGAAGATAAATTAAAGTAGATATTAAGTCATTATAATAAAAATTATAATATTTGTATGTAAAGACATCTGTAAATGAAAAGTATAAACTATATTTATATTACTGCCATGTGCTTATGAACAATCTATTTTCACATGGCCATGCATTATTAATCACTTTCAAAAGTAAAGTTAAGATGTATTACTAATTATACTTTTATATTATTTGTTTCATTACAACTGCATAATTGATGTTTGAGTTTCAAAATATTTCATTCTTTATTTATTTTAACAATTAGTGCTAATCTGTCAGATATTCAACAAATTTCTGGGTACATCACACTAGCATAGTTGTTTCTGTATTACTTATTTTAATTAAAAACAAATTTGTGAAAATATATAAAAATACAAACTTTAACCCACCTTTACTTCCATTTTCATTGTAAAAAGATTATCACATAAGTCACCTTCTTCCGTTAAATGCAATAAATTTTCCTGTAAATAAAAGAAAAATTAAATTTTTGTCAAAACTTATTAAATTTTTATGATGACTACATAATAGTCATTAAAAACAAAATTACAGAATATACATATTAAAATTTTAAAAAAATCACCAGTTAAAATAGTTTAATTATGTTTTCGTTTGCTTGTTATTATTATTATACAAGTAGTTTCCATTGTATCACAGTTATCGTTATTTTAGTACTAATGCTCCTGTAAATTATACTAATACCACCCAACAAGAAATGTGTATCTGAACAAATCCCACATTTATATATATATTGTGTTTACCTGATAAATATTCGATATCTATTAAAGAAACCTTCAGAATATTTTATTTATTTATTTACTTGACACATACGATATGTATATACACAGATTGTTTCATTTTAAAGAGTTTATGCATATCATCATTTCACTATTTCAAGTTATAATCAAATACTAGAAAAAAGTTTTATTATAAAAAAATAGAAATATTTCAACATCTTTGGTATTTATTTTTTGCACTTCCTTAAAAATTTATTTTAACCTCTAAATTATAGCTAAATTGTAAATTGAAGTAGATTGTACATCCACAAAATACATATTTATGATATTCCTTTTTTTTTTTTTACTATTTTTATATTCATTGTATTTAGTTCATTGAATGTTTAGTATTTAAAAATTAAGATAAAAAAATTTAAAGCGAGTATTATGCAAAGATATATATATTAATTTAGCAATTTGGCAATATAATATTTATGTACCAGTGGTACCAAACTGCATCATATTATAACTATATTTTATGTTTTGGAATCAGTAATTTGATTCTATATTTATAAACCAGATTAAGCTATTCTCTAATATAATCATGGTTACTATGTGAAAGAATAAAATCCTAATCCTATAAAATAATTTGAAGTTTCACTTAGATTTAAATCTGAACTAATGGTTCAATTAAACAAATACATTTACCATGTCTTATTTGGCAAACTTTACATTTTATCTTTATGTCAGCAAAAAGTAGTTATAGTGGACTTTTATTTTCTATAAATTTCATATAGAATCTAAGTTATCTCTTATGCTTGTCTTCATGCTGTCAGCATTTTTATCTTTAAATTATATTTTTATTCTAGCAGTAAAATCATCCATATTAATTTTGACTTTTTTTTTGTTTTGTTTTTTTTTCTGCTCAGAATATTTATATATTTAAACATAAAAGTCATATATGATTTGGAAGATTGAGACATATTAAAATAGTTTATAATGCATGAAATTGAATTATCTATATTTTGTAAGTACAGTCACATTGAATAACTATTTAGATTTTTTTTTATCTGCTATATTACAGATTTCATAAGATTTTTCATGATAAATCTCATTCTCCTTATTCTTCTAATATTTCTTTCTTTATATTAAAGTACATACTTTTTTTATAAAAATATTTCTTCTGATTTCTTTCTAACTTGACGATTTCCAACAAAGATTGATTTGTTCTTAGATATTTATCCTTTTAATACCTACAATATTTTTTTCATTGAATGTGATCTATAGCTTCAAATGATTAAATAAGCTTTTCATATTAAATAACATTTTAAATTCTACAATCAAGTAATTGTTGATACTTTCTTAAATTGCCAACTTTTGTTTTGAATGATGATCTTACATGATCTATCTTGATGAAAATAGTAAGTTACTGCTGACTGTCATAATAGTGAATATAAAAATAGCCATTACTTATAAAAAAATGTAAACATTGTGAACCTTTCAAAAACATTTAATGTCTTAAAACTATCACATATTTGAAGAAAAAAAAAGTGTTTATATTATTTATAGAGATAACCCGTGATCTCATTACCATAGCTATTACATATTGATTAGCAGCGTAACTATATCATTTGCTAAACACACCACAATATAGAAAAAGCATTTGTAACAATGGAGACATTAAAACTTATCTTCCTTAATTTTTTAAGGCTTTACAAAGAATTTAAAGAATATTGTTTTAATTGAATAGCTATTTTTTGCATGCAGACACACATACATATATATAGTAACAGTAAAATAACTAGAAAATAATTGAATGATGATTTGTATTCTCCTTTGTATCATCAGTTTTTTTTAAAAATATGATTGCTTATATCATACAAGCCAATACATCATTTCTTGGTATCTTAATAAATATATTTATTCTATATTTGTTAAGTTGATATGGCATTATTGGATATACATGATAATATAATAAATACAAAAGTCATCAGGACTATAATTTCCTCTAGTGTGAGACTATAAAATACATTACTATTATGAGTTTGTACATTTGAATTGATAATAAATATAAAGTCACCAGGAGGATAATTTCCTCTAATGAGTGACTAGACCATATCAAATAGAAAGATCTTATTGCCACAGATTCTATAATAATCTGATTTAAAACTTCAAATACCCAAGTATATGTGTAATAATAAAGCATAAATGAAAACAATATTACTTTAAATGTGTTCAAAATAATGAATGACAATAATAAAAAGCTTAACTCCTTTACATTATGTCATTAAAACACATAACAATTTCTCCAATGCTTGGAATTATTATCATAAAACCAATAAAATATAAAATTATATAAAGAGTCATGAATATTAATTTATCTATAAAAGTTAAACACACATCCTCAATCTAACACAAATATGCAATCACACAAAAGTTGTTATAATGTCAAATATAACTATATACTTCAACAATAAAATACCTGCATGTTCAAGTCTTATGATTTTCAATCCTTTTAGTAACTGCCATTATGAGATTTAATTTTATTAATAACAGTAGAATAAGTGATAATAAAATACAAAAAATGATAATAGTAAAGGTACACTCTTCTGGAAAGATTATAAATTTAATAAAATATTATTTGTAAGCATTGCTTTCGACCAGGTCAGTCATTTCATAAAACTACTGTAAGTTTCTATTAATAGAATTTATAAGTTAATCATATACTATTTACAATTCATGCATCTTTCTTATTTACTGTGTTGATGTTATTTGCAATAAATAAGTCATGACTCTTTATGTTTTTTTTCTGATTATTGCTCTCAGTGCAAATGATTAGGATTGAAATTCTGACCAGACTTCGTTTCATGTTTTAAAAATATAAATTTAATTCTAGGGTCTGTTTTAGCACAGTAGGCATGAGACTCACCATAATTAATTGCATTACATGTTGGTTCATTACATTTAATTTTATAAGCTATTTGGAGAGCTTGGTTTGGAGATAATTTATCTTTAGTATTGTTCAAAATTTGTTTAAGATTAAGAGGGTTATAAAACTAATATTGAAAATTTGAGCAGATTTTTTTCATGTTTTTAGATATATAAAGTACAAAAGGAAGGCTGATACATGCATTAATATTGTTATTAATGTTCATACTATTTAAAGATGAATAGAATTTTTAAGAGTTTTATTTAATATATTAATATTATATCCTGAATTGACTAAGTATTTTATATATTTTCCAATGTTGTCTTTTTTTGTCTGCTTCAAATTCACATAATCTGTAGTTTCTATACAAAAAATATTTGAAGCCAGCCAATTTATGTGAAATTGGAGTATAAGAATGCAGGTGAATTTATAAAAATATAAGATTATTACAGAGAATTAAATTCCATAAGGAATATATGAACAAGATTTATTTTGAAGAGTGTATCACTATATGTGTAGGGTATATTGACAAGTTTTATTTATGCAATAGTCAAGAAAATAGCAATTTCAATTTTTATGGAAAAAATTATAAGGCTAAAGAAAATGCATAGCTATTACATGAAATAAGTTGTTGTAATAAGTTTATGAATAATGTGTATTTCTGTGATTTAAATATGAGAAACTGTTATATGAATGTGATTATAGAAAACTATTAGAAAAATAAAACATTATGGTTAAGTTTAGCTCTTTTTATTCCATGGCCAATTATGGCAGAGCAAATGCAAGGTATTTGATCTATAATAATATGAATTTTAGAAATAGAATGTATTGTCTGAATGTAACCAATTATGCAAACTATGAATCTTTACTTTCTGAGGAACAGAGCAGTTATAGTTTCCTATGGTATATGGAAGTCATATTTTTTTAGCTAAGTTAAAGAATAAATTTCCTGATAGAAATTCATGCCATTGATGTGATGGTTATAACCTATTTTATAAATATTATACTAAGAAGAAATTGAAGGAAAATATCATGATAGAATGTAAAAGAAATAGAGAATTAAAGGAAGTTATTCATAATAAAATTTTTAATTATGTAGAATTCATATTTTTAAATATTTGAAATTTTAACTATTTTATTCATGAGTTATCTAAGGGGTGGATCTGTCTTTGACCTATTCTTTAAATATCCATTCAGAACAATATTTGAAAGTATAAGCCTCATGCTAATAAACATTCTTTTTCAGTAAATTAGCCATATGAAGGGATGTTACAATTTATTATCTTTTTACACATTTGGTGGAGCAAAATGTGCATAATTTTAAATTAGTAAGATAAATTAACAGTTCTAAATTTAAGAGGTAAATTAGTTGTTAACAAGTTCTTGAACTGAAATTTAATAGATATACAAAAAGTTGTATAACCTTTATGAAGTCCCCTTTTGAATTTGCAGTAAAAAACAAAACTTTGTTTTAAATTTTGTAATAAATTCTTGTAATAAATATGATGTAAATTTTTATATGTTAAATTACCCTGAATAACTAAAGTAAATTTATTGTTGACTTTATTTAAGGGCTAATTATTAGATTACAACAACAACAAAAAAGAATCATACTGTAATTGGTTTATTTATTTTTTTTATATATAAGTGGGAGTGAATATGATAATTGCCCTTCCCCATCATGTCATTTAAAAGACATGAGATTATTAAGAGTTTGATCATAGAATTGAACTTAGTTGGCTATTTTTTTAATAAATAAATACTTTGTTTAAATAGTGTTTTTTTTATTAATATTTTTATAAAAATAATGTCAAGATAAAATGTAATATCCAAAGTAAAAAAAATGACAAAAAAAAGTGAAAAAAATTTAACATTTATAAAGAGATAAATATGTACTGCATATCTTTACATTTTAATTTTGTCAAAAGTGTTTGTTCATTTGTTAATTTGAAAAAAAAAAAGAATACATAATATTATTTATTATAAATTTGATTTCAGTATTTTTTCTTCTTCTTTCTCTAAATAAGAGATAAACTGATCACTGTTGTACTTTGAATGTTTAATCAATGTTTTATATTCCAGGCACTGTTAGAATAGTTGTTCAGAGAAACAATGAACTTTGTGTTTTTATTTTGGATTCTTTTTGAATAGCAAACAGTCAAAATTAGCGGTTCATTTCTTTCTCTTCACTTAAGTGCTTCTGACCATAAGAATGGCAGGTGAGAAGATAAATTTGGGAACCTCAGGATTAACTCCACTCTAGCTTCAATTTGCTATTTCTTCCAGGCAATTCTAAATCAAGAACAACAAGGATTAAGACAATGTTGAATGTCACAAGTAATGGCCATTTTTCATTGGAGATCAGATTACTTTCAAGTTTCCTTGGCATCAATTGACTCAGTACAGTCTCATAATAAAATAATAATCCACTAAAGACTTTGGCTTGCATCAGTTTTCAAAAAAAGGGGAAAAGTAAAAAATTATCATATATAGAATGTTTCTATCTGTGTGTTCAAAAAATAGGGTGGGGGGAGGGAGATAGAAAAAATCAAATTTGTAATTTGATTAAACATATAGAAGGAGTTTGTGTACAAGATTGTTAAAAGAAATGATCACCTTTGTATATATGCTATGTAAATGACATTCTTATCTATGGTGAAGAAAAAACAATTGTTGATATAGAATATGAGTTATTTCATTTATCTTCTTTAGTTTAGACTATTTCTAGAAAATGAAGATACATCAAATGGCATATAGTTTTTAGATATGTATATTCTGCATTCAAATTCACAAATTAATTATAAAATGATTATAAAATCCATTAATATATCTTGGTGTAATTCACCTGCATTCTTATACTCCAATTTTACATAAAATTGCTGCAAATGTTTTTGTAAAGAGACTACAAGTTATGTAAGTTTGAAGCAGACAGAAAAGATAACATTGAAAACTATAAAAAAGACAGTCAAGTTCAGAATATAATATTAATATATTAATTAAAATTCTTAAATCATTATATTTATCTTTAAATAATACAACTATTAATGGATAAATCAGCCTTCCTTTTGTATCACATATCCCTAAAAAAAAAAAAAAAAACAATCAGCTCAAAGGATTTCAATACTAGTTTTAGAATCCCTCCTAATCTTAATCAAATTTTGAACAATATTAAAGATAAATTATCTCCAAACCAAGCTCTCCAAATAGTTTATAAAATTAAATGTAATGAACTAATATGTAATGCAATTTATTATGGTGAGTCACATGTCAACTGCACGACAGGATTAGCACATTCTAAAAGATTTAAATTTTACATTAATATCTTTAACACACATTTGTTTGGTTTTATATATAAAGGCACTAAAACAGACTCTAGTATTAAATCTATATTTTTAGAATATGAAATGAAGTCTTGCCACAATTTTAATCCAATAAATATAAAAGTCATTTGCACTGAGCACAATGAATAAAAAAGAAAATATAAAAAGGCATAGTTTATTGCAAATAACATCAATGCAAGAAATAAAAAAGAATCATGCATTGCATTATCATGTAAATGGTATATATAAAATATTAACTTATAAATCCTATTTATATAAACTATGAATATTTATATATTCTATGAATATTTCCCACCTGATCAAAGGTAATGCTTAGAAATAATATTTTATTAAATTTATAATCTTTCCAGAATATTGTACCTTTACTATTATTTTTTTATATTCAAATTAAAGAAAGAAGCATTTTATTGAGTTATATTGACTAATAAAATACTGTAAATAAATCCCAGAAATTAAAGTTATTTAATAATTCTTTACTTCCCATGAATTAAAATTCCAAGGTTCATATTCAACAATTTGTTGGGTGCTTCTATAAGTAAAATCCAAAAAATGATGTAATCAATTTACTTCAGAATAAATCTATTGTACAATACAATAATTTATCTTTTTAAAATAACCAGTTATCGCAATATGTAATATCCAAAATAAGTTGTTTTTTGTCCATTTAGTATGTATATAATAGTATTAAATTAGGAGTATTTCTTACAGCAATTTTAACAGATTTTTACACTTTAAAAGAATATATTTTAATTCCACTAATTTGTAGAAACTTTATCTTTAAAATATATTAAGAATGCAGATGTTCACATAATAGATTATTCGCAGGGAATTGTTTTTTGCACGTAGTAAATAAGTTATATTATGAAGAGTATTTCTGCATGTAATTTAGAAGACTTGCAATTTTAAGAAAAACATTTCAACTCCATTAATTTATATACTTTTTTAGTTGTTACAAAATTTTCAAAAATTGTTTATTCGTATTGAAAATTTTAGAAGTTTTTGAAAATTTTAGAAGATACATTAAATCAAAGGTTCAAATGATTGTAAAAGTTACTGGTCCTGTATGTACAAACAACAACAAATCATTATGGCTGTTTTAAGTATCTACACATTTCAGCTTTAGCAAGCAAATAGATTATAAGTAAAAAATATGAATTTAGCCAGAGTAGTTTTATTTACAGGTTTCTAATGTTATCAATTAAACACATTATCACTTAGATTATAAAATAGAGTAATAATTTCCACTCAATATTAAACTCTTTATCATTGACATCAGGATTTCCAAGGTTCCCATTGCCACATTGCCACATAAAGAACAATGTCCTTGTGAAAAACGTCAGCATTTTGTGCAATAACATTATTTTTAAATTGCATATAATAATTTAACAAATATTAAAAAAAATACATTTCACTAAATATTTGTATCACAAATATTAAAACAAAGTATTTTTACTTTGCTAATTTATTTATTTAAAACTTACAATAAGTTATATATTTTTTAAAAAATTTAAATAACTTTATATTAAAATAAACATAGGATAAATATATATGTACACACACCTATACACATTCAAACATTAAATTAGGTTATATTGACTACTATAAATTATCTTAATGTTATGTATAAACTAAATAATTATTGCTTTATTAATTTTACTTTAAATCATTCATTGAAGTATTTAAAATGTGTTTTTCAGCATATTGCCCCTTTTATTAAACCTAATTTAGTGTACATGTTTACATTAAAAATCAATGCTATATTACTTTACTGTGATTTACAAAATTTGATACAAAATTTCAAAAATTATAACATATGAGACAACATACAAAAACATATTGAAATTGTGATGATTGTTTTTTAAGATATAAAACATAAATAAAAATATTATCTTTATAATAAGCCAATAAAAATTTTAAGTTACATTTATTATTACATTTTAGAATGATTACCATCTTTTACAATATATATATATTGTAACGGTCTGAGTGTTCCACCAGGAGAGGTGGAACAGATCTCATTACAGTTAGACCTAGGGTCTTCCAGTAGGATGCTGTGAATGATGTGATGAAGTATCTAACCCATGATTATATCCACCTCAAATGGGCTTGGTCTAAGTTTACACATTAAATATAGATACAATTTGGGCCTGTTCATCCATATCTTATTCTTATTTTGGATTTCATTACACCTCAGTATTCGAACTCAGGGAGAAATTTGCTTTTGGCTCTTTTCAGGGGTGAATTTACACTAGATAGCAAACTACTGCATCTTTGCAGGTTCAACTGATTTAAAAATCCATTCAATCATATTATTGTATTATTATATAAGAATAAAATTTGTATATATATATCGTTATAAGTTAATGAATGAATATATAAATGATTTTGATAAACTAGAGACCAATTTATTTTAAATCAAGTTAAAAATATTTATTTACTAACAAAATAAAAATTCAAAAATTCTTAACATGATAAAATTATAATTGTATGTGTCAAGAATGTATTTCTACCATATTAATTATTAAATGTGTTCACTATTCCAACCCTTACCCATGGTAGAAATACATAACAAGGCAGTAATTATTTACAAAGCAAAATAAAAAAATATTTTATTAAATTGACCATGAAGCTGACTAACTAATTTATAATATTATACAAGTATATCCATAGTAGCATCATCATCCATTCCAGGTTTTAATGTTCCATATTCCTTGGGGACCTCCTTACCTATGTACAATTCCCTAAAGTTGATAGGAAAAAGCATCCATACTGGAAGATTAGTCATTTATACCGAAAAAATATTCATAAATAATTGTTACTTAAAAATAAAAAAATTAACACAACTCTGTCCTGTAGTAGTGTATATTCTGGAATAATATCAAAAAAAATTTACCTCATTCCATATCATAATAGTGATGATCAAATATCAAATTAGGATGAAAGGGAAAACTGAACTAAACTTTATTTAACACCAAAAAATATTATGTCTAACTCAGTAATACCCCCCTCATGTTGTTTCCTTCAATCATACTCGACTCTTCCAAGTTATAGACTTGTTTAAGCTTCCAAGTATGGAGATAAAACAAAACTAGAATTTTTACAAACATATATATATATATATAGTGTACTGATCAACCACTTATTCTGTTAATATAAGCATGTGCACAAATCAAACATGAAAAAAAATATGGCAACATGGCAGAATAAGGAGAAATTTAAATACTTTACCATAATATTATTATGGACACAAAAGATACTTATAAAAAGATTGATTCTTACATATCTTTGAGAGATGACTCTAAACTAACCCCTAGCACCACTCCCAGAAAAAAATTAATTCTCCTCCTGAAAGGATATGCAAGTTCAAATATTATTGGATGTATATGAATATAAATAATTATTCAAACAAAACTAATAAACAAGTATCCTCGTGATAAATAAAGATTCAAGACCTGGTAAGATGATGTCCTATTTGCTAACTCAGCATACTCTATTCTTAGTTTTAAAAAATGGGAATTGGAAAACTCGCACAATTAATTAATAATATAATTAGAGAAAGTAAATGACAAAAAGAATAAAAATATATGGCGATAGTCACTTTAGAATTATAATATAAATCTTTTATTAGCCCGTTATCCCATACCATTTATAATATAAATACAAAATTAACACCCCCAGATTGATTAAATATACCAATGAATATTACAAATTATATAAATCATTTTAATAAAACAAAAATTATAATCATAAAGAAATACTTAACAAAGCAATAATTAGACTAAATAAAGGAAAATTTCTTTCTTAATAAAAAAATGGAGTAAATAACTAATATATGAGAGATAGTGATCTGTGGATTATAAACTCACACACATGCATTAAGCAAACAAAAAAAATTAACAAGTTACATGAAAGGTGTGTTTGTGTACATATATACATAAGACATATATTTACGAAATGTGTATTAAATTTAAATAAAGAAACACACAAAAAAATAGTGTACTCAATAAAGTCTATAAGTTTCACTCTTCTATGGGTTTTGAATGGGCTATATATCTGTCCATCTACTGCGACAAGGTCTGGACTTGACTGCAGCACAAGTTCATAGAATTCATCATCATCACTGGGTGTTTGAATCTCAGCATTTACATTTTTTGGGATGGCAGGAGTGGAGCTGGACAGATGCACTGAAGTGGGCTTCTACACTGTAATCATTCTATATACAGGAAAGTGCTTGATTGACATCTTTAGGCTGGACAGCAGATATTATACACTATAAAGCTTTTCTTGCTTTACAAATTCTAGGTTAATTAATGGCTTCAATGGCATGTTGCAATTAAACTTCCATCAGCATTAACTGGGTATATGGTGGAATAATCATCTGCCCATCATTTACCTTTCCAATAGTTGGCTAGATAACATGTTACTCTACACCACTTAATTGTTCAATGTTTTAATCGTTGACTACTGACTGGTTAACTGCTCGAATGGTTATTTGAGTGACTGCATGAATTAGTGTCCGTTGGTTCAGAATGACTGAATGAATTTTTAATTAGAGTAAATCCCACGGATTAGGGTGAATCAGAATCAGCATGCTTGCTCAAAAGGTTGCAAGACTTCACGTGGTTCCATTAACAGCATTAGCTTAACAATAAAATTAGAATTAGGTTCCTAATAAGATTTGCCTTTGAAAAACAAAAAAATTAACTGCATTCTTGCAACTTCAGAACAGATCTATATCTCTTCACTACCCTCTCAATTCAGGTATCCCCTCCAAGAAAGAAAAATCAATTAATTAAACCTTTTTTTGTTTTTCTAATTGGTTTAGACAATTCATGAAACATTCCAATGCAATCGCCTAAGTGCTTTAAGAATCTGATCTTCAATTAGTTTTTTTTTTTATATCTCCATTCAGATCACAATATCACTAATGAAAATGTTAATAAATGATAACATCTTTTTCATTTTTTTTAGTAATTACATTATCACAATTGAAGTTTAAAAAAAATATTTCACTTAGATTGGATATTCCTCTCTCCCCACATTATTGCAAGTTTAATCAAGTTCTTTTTATCCAGTTGAAATTATTTTAGAATAGACAGAAAACCAGAATGCCTTTAGGCTTTTCTTAAATATAAGACAATGACCCCCCTCTCTTGCTCAAGTTCAACTGAAAAGAAAAACAACCATTAAAACTTCGATCTTGAAATTATTTTTAACTTATTTTTAAAATTTTCAAATTTTCCTTTTTATATTGGTTGTAAACACTAAAAAAAAAAAAATACAGAATCACAATTTGTTAAATAAATGCCATTTCTTTAACAAACAAAAAAAATTTAAAATTATAAATACGTTTTGGCTTTTCTTTTTCTTTTTAAAAAAATAAAAAATAAAAATCAAAATTACAAATACATATTTCTAAGCCTTTAAATATTGGCTTTAATCATATATATGTGAGTTTATGTTATAGCCACAGTTCTCTCTCTCTCGTAATTTATAATAAGTTTGATTATATAAATCATATACCCCTTCCCCCATTTAATGGCTTTTTACATATTTTCGGCCATTAATTTGTTTAACATCTTGTGCTCGGCCACATCAAATGTGCCTGGCACAATATATATATAATAAATCAAAATGTTCATTAGTTCATTTTGATTAAGGTCCATAAGTTTGTAATAATGTCTTTTATGGATACAGTCTACCTCTCTTTGAATTATCCTTCTTCAGTAAGTGATTCATCACTTACTAGATTTCCTCGGCAAGGCACTTGAAACAGTGTTGTTTCCATTTTTTGAAGTTGCTTTCCTTCTGGATTCATTTAGACACTTAGTGTAGGACATTTGATGTTTCTTTAGGCATTATACAGGCAAGTAGATCAAATCATCATGCTTCTATGGTAGGACTATAGGACTCCAGTTCTATGGTAATGTTAAATTAGCCAGAATACATTTCACAGCAGTTCATAACAGATTTACTTTTTCTTAATTTACTATTTGGTATTTAATGGCTTATATAAGAAAAAAGTTATTTCCTCATTTATATATATGCTAGTGATGTTTTATTTTTTTCTCCATGTTCAAATAATAGTGCAGTTTTTATTTTTAAGTTTCAATTTAAAATCAGTTCACTTCTTTTGTCAAACTTCACAAATTTATCAAACTTTTCTCTGTTTAAATGTCAGTTGCAATTTCTTATAATTTTGTGCAATGAAAATTATATGGATAATTGGGAATATTTGAACTAGTCATTCAACTTCTCTTGTATACAAACATTTGATCTTTAAAAGTTGGCTATGTACAGTTATTGTATCATATGAGAAATAACAAAAGATGATGGAAATGAACTGGGTTTATTTTTACCCTGCTTAATTTCCAATGTTTAGTATACTAGCATTTTCACTTCCTTTTCCATTGCCATGGGTGTCCATTATTGTGTGTATTATATTGATTGTAGTTAAAAAATAAAATTACAAAATAGAATTCTACTTTTATTTTCCATACTTGGTTGCCTAGAGATTGGCTTGACATTAGGTTATCATCATGTTTACTAAGTGTAAATTTTTATTTGTGATGTATAACACATTGATAAATAACTCGTTGCTGGCATATATACATATTACCATGGATCAGTTGGTAGGGGTAGTCCTACCTGAACCTGCGCTAATGGCAAAAAAAATTCAAAATATAACATTAATTTTAACATCCAAAAATATCTAAGCAATATTATATATTACAGGAGAAAGCATGAGAGAATGAAATCTCTGAGAGAGATCAACCAGCTTCTCCTCAGAGCAAGCATGATTAACTATAACTTCATCAACCAGCATTTAAATAAGTAAAAGTAAGTAATTCTTAAAAGAAATAACAATTTATCATCATGAATGATTAGCAATAAAAAATAAATCAACAATCAATCTGTGGTGTGATTTTAAATGGGTCTCCTGCAGACCAGGCTGACTATTGAACCATTAACAGCTTGGGCCACTATTTAAACCATAGTTTGAATATACATACTTAAGTGAAAATCAATAAGAATACAAGCAACAATAATGTTGGGATATTAAAACATGCTGATCATCTACAATGCTCTGGCCATTTGTACTGGCCAACTATAAACAATTTCTAATAAGACTAAACTAAAATAAAATGTAGTCCATGGGTTTTAAAGAGTATTCTTTTTTGCACCAACCAAGATGGTGATTGATAATGTCTGTATTCCCAAAAGCACTAAATACACCCCCATATATGTTCAGCCTGTGCTCGACTCTAGCTCAGGAGAGCACAAGCTCAATTATTGTATGGAAACAGATGTAAGAATATTTAGAACCACTGGTATAATTTTCATAATTGAACACAACTTTATTAAAAAAAATATTAAGGTCTAGAATATGGTTTTACAATTAGAATCCTCTGATTTTGATTAGCATACAATAATAAAATTTATCACATTCTGATGTACATATATGTGATTTACAAATTATACACAATTCAAGTTATTACATTATGATTTACATGATTAATACATTAGGCTTACTTGAAACCCATTCAGTATACAGGTATGTGGTTTAATATAAAATGAACAGGCTTAAATTGTCATTTAATAATAAAAATGATTAAAATTTTACATATATGTGTTGACACACATTGGTATTGGTAATACAATTGACATATATATGCACATAAATGTGTTTGCATATAATTTCTGATCGTATTTGATTTGCTACAAAATAAACATTTTTAGTTGTCATCTTTAAATAATATAAAATTTATAGGTTTATATATACTCTAATAGATATATTCACAATGCATATCTATCTATCTATCTATCTATCTATCTATCTATCTATCTATCTATCTATCTATCTATCTATCTATCTATCTATCTATCTATCTATCTATCTATCTATCTATCTATCTATCTATCTATCTATCTATCTATCTATCTATCTATCTATCTATCTATCTATCTATCTATCTATCTATCTATCTATCTATCTATCTATCTATCTATCTATCTATCTATCTATCTATCTATCTATCTATCTATCTATCTATCTATCTATCTATCTATCTATCTATCTATCTATCTATCTATCTATCTATCTATCTATCTATCTATCTATCTATCTATCTATCTATCTATCTATCTATCTATCTATCTATCTATCTATCTATCTATCTATCTATCTATCTATCTATCTCTATCTATCTATCTATCTATCTATCTATCTATCTATCTATCTATCTATCTATCTATCTATCTATCTATCTATCTATCTATCTATCTATCTATCTATCTATCTATCTATCTATCTATCTATCTATCTATTCTCATAGATGTTTGTTATATTAATCTATTAACACAAATTGAATTTTGTAAAAATAATAAATGACATTTTTATAATTACTATTTCCATTTTAAATATACATAAAATTCACACATATACATGTGTATCAATAAAAAAATCAGCTTTCAAATTCTACCATAATAGTTTAAGGTTTTTTTCTTTTTTTAAAAAATAAAAATAGTTTTTAACCTGAAAATGTTTTGATTGATTAATTATCAATGTCTTTAACTTTATATTATAGAAATTTTAAAATGTCTTTAAAATTATTTAAAAACAACTCACTTTTGTATATGTGTTTATCTGTGCTTCTCTGCATACACAGCAGCTTATGTATAACTACTTCAGCAATCTGTAATTTTCTGAGCAAGCTGAAAGATTTCTCTTATTCAGCTTGGTTTTGGTGATTGTCATCATCAGGAAAAGTATAATCCATGTAAAATGTCAACATCAATAAAGGCATTCAAGTAATTTGTTGGCAAGCCATGAGTCTCCTTCTGTCTAGGGCTTGATTGGCTTCAGGCTAGTAAACTTTTCCAGAACAATTTTAAGGCTGTACATTTCAACACAAAGAAGTGGGTCATTTTCCACCACATGAATTCAAACTTCACCAGTGAACTGTAGACTCCTGCTGGATCTCCTGCCTTGACTTCAGCTACATCTCATGGAAGCTCTGTATAAATCTGCCAGCCATCTCTCTGGCCAGCTAAAAGCAACTTTGCCGCTGGCCTCTTAGCCAACTGCTTTTCAAAAAAATTTAAACCAGACTGTTCAAAAACTATAAGCCATACTTTGCAGCTGGCCTATTTGGCCATTTTTTTTTATAAAACTGCAAGCAAAACAGAACTGATATTTTATCAGTCCTTTTATAAAATCATCTGAGCTGACAACACTAATTTAAAACCTGTGCTTTTTTCCTTATCTCTTTTCATTGGAAACAATTTCAATCTCTCAAAAAGTACCTTTAATTAAAAACTTACATTTGGAAGTCTTATCAAAGAACTTTAAAATAGATAATAGAAATGAATACAAGTATTATTAAAAAATAGATATTTTATACAAGTTTTAATTAAAAGATTTCAAAAATATACCCTGCTTGTTTTTAAATTTTAAAATAAGAATAATACTATTTATTTAGATCTTTTTAAATGTTTTAATTTATAATAAAATTCTGTTTTAAATTCAGAGGTATTTAACTCTTTATTTATTATTTTATTCCAAGAGAATGTAGAAAATATCTATAAAAATTTATGAATGTGTTTATTTCTACTTTTCCTTTCAATTTGGAGATATATATATATAAGCACACACAGTATATATATATATATATAAGCACACACAGCATATTACTGTGGGCCTTATAACAGATCTATAATAATAATAGTAATAAAATAATGTTTGAATGGATCTTGAAATCAGTTGGAACCTGTATAGAAGTGCAGTAGTTGCTATCTAGTGTAAATTCACCCCAGAAGTGAGATGAAGGCAAATTTCTCCCTGAGTTTGAATACCAAGGCCTAATGGATTCCAAAAAAGAGTGAGGTATGGATGAACTGGCCCAAATTGTATCTAAATTTAATTTGTAAACTTAGAGCTAGCCCATCAGAGGTGGATATGACCATGGCTTAGGTACTTCATTGTGTCATTCACAGTATCCTACCAGAAGACTCTAGGTCTGACTGTAGTGAGATGCATCCCCCCTCATGTGGGGGGAAACCCAGACCACTACATTCTGGTGCCCAAACTTTAGGGGCATAAAATAGAAGTTTGTAAAGACATCTAGCCATTGTATTGATAAATAAAAACAATATTTTGAACTTATTCTTTGTCAAATTCCACAGTATACAACCTTGATGAATTTATCTGAGTAGCAACCAATTGATACACCCAACCATAAAAGCATAAGACTCATGAATAAACCACTCAAAAAAGGAAAACCTCATGTTAAGCATTGAATATAAATTAACTGATGGAAATGAAATGATGAACTGAGACCTTAAAGAAATAATTAACTAATAAATTAAATTAAAATAGGTGAGTTAGGTGAATATATACAAATAGGCCAAAAAGTAGGCATTAAAAAACAACATTTGCACAAACAAAAAAATATAGAGAGAAGGCATACATAAGCACTGAATGCAAGGAGTAGCAGAAGTCCCTAAGACATGTATCTATTTATATCTATAAAGAAAGAAATAATTTTATCCTTAACTATTAAAGAAAAATTTGATGATACACAGAAGCGGGAAACATTTATCAACATGAAACATTCTCAGGAATGACAAACTAGTAGTGATAGTGAAGTTGAAGATGTCACTATTAGCAGTAAGAAAGGGGCTTCATGGATTCAAAAATACCTAGGGGGTCTATGACTGAAGTTGATCATCCTCCAAAGACACGTATTGCAGGTCAAGTGACACCTTGAATACAAAAAGCACTCAATCTGAAACTGTAATAGTACATGATATGGGAAAGGAGGTGTCCCTAAAACAAATGCTCCAAATGTTCATTAGCAGTATCAAGGAAGAAATGAGCTGCATAAAGAAAGATTAATCGCATGAAAGCAAAAATAAATCATAATATGAATGATAATATGTGCAGCATAGAAGCAAGGATAGACCATAGGATGACCAATATGGAGGAGAGTTTAAAAACAAACATGGATAATGTTAGGGCAGACTTAAAGATAAAAAATAAAAGATATAGAAACTAGGCTGTTCACTGATATGGTCAATAAGTCTAAGCAGTGTTCAAAGGGATAACTTGAAAATGAAACAAGCACAGGATGAAATCAAAAATATGATAGATAAGAAAGATGGGAAATGCCAACAGCAATTTGAGGAGTTCAGGTCTAATATTGTCAGTCAGTTGAATATTAAGTGTGATGAAGTATACAGAAGCCAGGAGATGTTTAGAGGTGAATAGAATATTTATATTTTTAATATAAGGAAGTAGATGTATAAATACATTTTTATATATTATAAAGTTTAAGTTATTTATTTGTTAAATAAACAATTATTATATTTTTTATATTAAACTAAAGGAAGTCTTCAATTTTATTTTATTTATTTGATTTTATAAGATAAGAACAAACATTTAATATAATAATTTTTATGGATTATTATATTAATTTCATGAAACCCATATTAAAGAATTAGTGAGATTTGTTATTAATATTATTCTAGTATATTGATAGAAACCCCTGAAGAGAGTCAATTGTTAAACTTCCCTGAGTTCAAAATCTGAGCATAATGGTTAAATCAATTAAGGGGGAAATTGATTTGATATGGTTTAGATATAATAATTTATTAATAATAAATTATTTATTGGGAACAGATACAGTTTTATATCAAAATTAAATCACATCATTCATGGCATCCTATATGAAGACCTTAAATCTGATTATAGTGAGATGCGACTGTCTTAACTTATCTCATTGAGAGAGTGCATACTGTTACAATATATATATATAGTGAATGTTGTCAATGAAATACAGTAGGATAAGAGAACAGTCTAATTTTCTATAATGGTAAATGGTTGCATTATTGTAAAATTAAAATAAGAGTTGCATTGCCAAAAAGCAAAAGTAAAAAAAATTATGAACTTATTTATATAAACATTGAATAAAAGTGGGAAATTCTCTGTAGTAATCCAAATAGATTTCTAAGTTGTGGTGTAACCAAGCCACAACTAATTAAAACTGAAAAGCAAGTTGAAATCAAATGCTTTAGCAAATATTAATAGAATTTGTCTGAGCTGTTTTCATTTATAAAAAAGATAAGTTTTATTGTTGTTTGATAGATAATGTGGTTTCAGATTGCTCTGCTGAACATTTTCTCTAGATTATTACATGAAAATTCCCCATTTATATTTAATGTTTATGAAAACACATACATGCACAATAATAAATAATATAACTTACCTATATGTAATTGAATATTTAAATAATGATTTGAAATTATTTATTCAGTACATAAGCTAATAAGTGGAATTCATTTTCTTATTAAACTATATCAGTAAGCTAAGTTTAGATATCAGCAGGACTAAAAGATAAAGGGTTATTATTCTGTCTTTTCATTGTCTGTTAACATTTACATAATTTAGTAGGAGCCACAGTTACTTCCTTTTCATTTACACACTTACATATGTATATAACAGAAATGGAAACAACTGTACCTCCTCCATTTCAGTTTATCATCATTACCATCATCATCAAGCATTATCAATCCACTGCAGGATTCTCCAATCTTTAGATTCTCTTCTCGGTATCACTCCTGCACACTTTCTTATTTCATCCATCCATCTCACATGTGGTCTCTTTCTGGGTCTTTTCAATCTCTTGGAATCCAGTTTAAGATTTCAGTTGTCCATATATTATCATCTCTTCTAACAATATGTTAAGCCCAACTCCACTTCAGTCTTTTAATTTTTTCAATGAGGTCAGTAACACCTGTTTGTTCTCTTACCCATATATTATATTGCATTTTCAATCTCTTCTTGTTACTCCCAACATGCATCTCTCCATACTTCTTTGAGTGGTCTGAAGTGTTCATGTCTCTGATCCATAAGTAAGAACTGGTAAAACACATTTATTAAAAACTTTCCTTTTCAAACACATAGGCATATTCCCTTTTAGTATCAATTTATTTCTACCAAAAGCACTCCAACTAAGTTTAATTCTATGATTAATATTATCCATTATGTTTCCATCTGTATTAATAATCTGACAAAGGTTATATATATATAATGGACATTCCATTACATGGGTGTATGGGTATTTGTAAAATTATGTTTGCTTTGAAATAAATGTAAATATTTTATTTTCTTTAAATAAATCTAATTTAAATAATAAAAAAAAAAAGTAATTGTTGTTTTTTAAAGCATTTTTTAAATATATGTTTTGATAAACTACTTTGGGTTAATTAATTAAAAAGGAAAGAATATACAAACAACAATTTATAAAAATTCTGATAACAATATAAATAAACAAATTAAGATGTTTGACCAACAGATAAACAACTATAAAACAAAATATCTAGAGAAAAACAAATGCATTTTCAAATCGACAGATTTTATAAGATATAGAAAAACAAATTTAATCATTTTAAATTAAGTTTTTTAGAGTGAATAGCATCGGCTATTGTCAAGCTTAACTTTTCAAAGAAAAATCATTAGACTTCAAATAGTAATGAGATTGAATGAGAGATAACGAATGAGATTAAGCTTGAAGTAGTTGAGCATTCAGAATATATGGATTAACAAAATGTTTATTTTATTCAGTTTTACCATTAATTGATTTCAAGTTTATATTACAAGAAAGAGATAAAATAGATGAATTTATGTCAGAATTATTGAACATAAAAACTCCTTTAATCAGAAGTTTAATACATCTGAATTTATTTGACATTTTTCAGAAATTGGTCACAAACCAGATTTTGATAATGCTAAAATACTTGCTAATTTGGAAAAGTATTATTTGGGAACCATGAGGAAGTTAATTAAAAATATTTAAAAAAAAACAACTGATTTAAATAGAGCTGATGAAGACATTTTATTCTAGCCTTATGGAGACTACTTATTTTATATCTTTCTTCTAATATAAACTTGAAATTAATTAATGGTGAAACTGAAGAAAATGAACATTTTATTAATCCACATATTCTGAATGCTCAACTACTTCATACTCAATTTCATTCTTTACTTCACACTCAATCTTGTTACTATGTGAGATATATTGGTTTTTCTTTGAAAAGTTAACATTGACAATGGTGGATACTATTTCATCAAAACGTTGGGAATTAATCAAAATTAACACATGGTTTAACTCAATAACTATCTTATTTACATCATATAACCATGAAAACATTAAATGTAATATATGTAATTAGAAGGGATTTGAACCCAGAATTTCAAGCTCCCTCCAGCTATCTACTCCATCTTATACAACTGATACCCATGACCACATAAGATGGAATGGATAGCTGTAGGAGCTTGAAAGTTTGACTTCAAATCCCTTCTAATTACATTAAGTTCAGTATAGGTAATATACTTGTATTTAAATATATATTCAGCTGGTATTCTGATCATCTGTCTTCTGTGTATTTAGAAGGACATATTAAGGCCCTATATGTGAAGGTTCGGAGTGTCTTATGACAATAATGTTGGCATTAATAAGGACTTTGAGTATTCCATCATCAGATTTTCAATGATATGGGTGGCTGAAGAGTTGGAGTGTGGAGAATATTGAAGATTATTTATTAAAATTTGCAGATATGCTATCTTAATATAAACTGAGCACTGTTAATATATTATGTGTAAAAGATGGGGATATGGACCAACTGATAAGTGCTGGTTGAGCATGAAATAGTTATATTAGTGATCATTTATCTTTTTTACATGTATGAAGTTGTGCATCAGTTGTGAGCTTGAAAGCCTGATTTCAAATTCCCTCTAATTACCTTAAGTTCAATGTAGACAATATACTCATATTTAAATATTATATACATAACAAAAATGAAATTGTCATTTAGCTGTGATAATATAGCCGTATGGCTAAAAAAAATCTCAGCTTTATAGTTATGCAGATTATTACAACCTAAAAAGAAAATGATAAAAAAGGATTAAAGAAACTAGTTAAATGAAAGACTACTAATTCCTTAAGAGAGCATAGTGATAACCGATAATGCTTAAGCACCCCTCATACACTTACCCTTAAATGAAAATAATAGATAAATCAGAAAGACTTACATATAGGTGCTTAAAGCACAATTATAGAGTTATAAAGAAGTAAACGAAATTAGTACTAACTATTGCACTTGATAAAATATTCTAAATAGTTACTACACTATCTTAAAATTATTTCTCATAATTCTAAGTGTCTAATGATAATAAATTTATTCTCATGTTAGTTGTTATACTCAGACCAAAACTACCAGAAGAAGAGTGAATATTGGTAGGATCAAAATTTTGTGTTCTATACTAAACTGTATTAAATGTATTTAGAAAGTATAAATAAAGTTTGAATTTTTATTAAAATAAAACATTAACATTTCTATTAGATAATAAAAGTAGTCCATTATATACAAATAAGAAGCTATCATCACACTGATAACTATTTATTAGCATGTGGGTTCCATGTTTCCTTAATTAAACGATTATTTCTTAAATTTTGAATGTCACTCATTACCATTTTTTAGTTTACAAGAATTCAATATCTAGAGTAGATTGATTATTAGATGATAGATATATTCCTAATTTCTTTTTTTTGGTTAACATTTTGCTCGTTTCCAATAATAATAATACTTCTAATAAATTGCTTTTCTTTGCCATAATATTAGGAAAATATTGGTGTTATTTGAAGCTTAAGAATCAAAATTAATGTAAAAACTTATTACAATTAGACTATATTTAAGACAGAACTAACAATTATATGTTTATTATTAATAGTTTCAATTGAATTTATCATGACATAACATCTATATTCTATCCGTAATTTATTTTAACTCATAATGTATTAAGAGTTCATCATTTAAAATAGATTTTAAAATTCGATTGTGTGTATATATATATAGTCCCAGGAATGATTTCCTCAATTGAAAAACTAAGATCTTTAAATATATTGAATAAAAACTAGCACACGTCTTTTTTTTTTTTAAATTAGAAAAATATTAAATACTATATTTAACAATTTTTTAACTTTTTTGAAAAGGAGATCTCTACTTATATTAGCTAGGTATTTTTAATCTAACTTAATTTGAAGTTTCAAACATTAATTTGTATATAGAGTAATTAAATTAATGATGAATTACGTGGTTAGAATAAAAATTAATTAGTTTCTATTTGTAAGAAAGGTTTTGGTAATTTTGTCACTATAACCAATGGACTGAGGAATTGATTATTAAGAGCAAGCTTTAGTAAACAAAATAATTAAAAGACCATTCTAAGTTGTTTTTGTAAAATTCGGAATTCTAAATTAAAGAACTGCTATTTTGTTATTGCAAGGATTTATTTACAAACGGCTTAAAATAAATGTTTTAAATATTTTATACATATAAAACCGTCGAGTGGATTATTGATTTTTTTAAATTTATTGTTGAGTGTTTTAAGATTTATATATGTGAGAAATTAGTGGCCTTTATGAAGTTATCGAGAATTATTTTACTCGAACTAATATTTATTTTTCTTGGTGTGGTATCAAAAGAAGAATGTATTTAATGCTGTTCTTGAAAGGTTACATGTTTTCAATTGTTTACAGACCACACACCCGTGTATATATATATATACCTTGATGACTAAGCAATAACATTTATTCCCATCAATGATAATCTTCCTGTTAATATAATTTTCTTTAACATGTCAATTTTAGAGCTACGTCACAAGTTTTAAAAAATATTATTTGGAAAATTTTGTTGTCTTTATCTAAGTATACATAATTCCACCATGTCTAACATATAGTAATTTTGAATTTAAAATAAATATCTACAATAAATATAATATGCATATATGTATCATATTAGATTTTTTATCATTATTAAACTTGTGACATTGCTAACCAACCTTTAGAAAACTAAAAAGAGACAACAAACATGCTGTAGATTGTTCGATTTAGAATACCATATCTCAGTTTCTAAAATTTTCTACTTTGTTTGCTGAGTCTTGTAGATAAACATTATATAAGTGAAGCACTTTTTTTCCATATGTCATAGCATCGGCGGGAGGCGAACCCGCAACAACTGTCTGCAAGTGTGCAAGGCAGTTGCGCTGACCTCTCGGCTAACAACCCTTGATAAGTGAAGCATTTTTATTCTTAAATCTTTGTCACATAATCTTGGATAAGTGAACTCAACAGTCTAAAAAGCATTTATTAGAATTTTGAACACTTTATAAATTCCTTTTATTGTTACAATATTCCAAAATGAGGTTTAATGAGCCTAAAAATGTATTAATATTTCTATAATTATTAATTATCATTGATAAAGGATATTTCTTTTTTCTATGTTTGTGAAAATAAAATTATAATCCTGATTTTAGATTTTATCACTGATGAGAGTGTAAATCGAAAAGTATTTTCACTATTAATCACGTTTTTTTTCCTATTAATCACATGTTTTGTATGATTTTTTTGCAGAAAATTTTGAGAAATCATTTAGAGCAAATTTTCTATAAGCCAGTTAATCCTAAAAATTTAAATGATATAAATTGTGTTTGTTCTATAATATGATTATTACCAAAAAAAAAATAAAGTTTGAGTCTATGAACTAGTTTAATAAAAATCTTAATCACTTTAAAAAGAATAAAAAAAAAAAAACAAGTTGATAATTTGAAAACTGCAGCAAATAAATTAATATAAAACGTATAAATTGATTTTTCAAATCATGAAAAATCTTTTATTTTAACAAACAGTAAGAATAAAATATTTATAAAAGCTACAAAATAGCATAAAATATATATGCTAATGTAAACCTCAATTAAGTATTGGATGAATAACAATATACAAATCAGAATTGATAACATAAAACAAAAATTGTTAGTCACAATGACACTGATCAATATTGGGATGATAAATTTTTTAATAAATCACATGGCTTCAATAAATTCAATGTTGTTTCAGCAAATGAAATGCTATTGGGTAAGCTAAAGTCATGTGGTGACATCATGTGATATTGTATTAGTTTTGTACTATTCATGATCATAAAATAAAGGTGGCTATAGTCATGAAAAAACTGAGGCCATCATAATATATAGAATCTGAACTGGTTTCAGGTCTATATGACTATACAGGCAAGTCATTTTAAATTAAAATATTTATATGTTTGTTTTCAATTGGAATGATAGTTTTATAGTAAACAAGTAAGGTAAATGATTGTTGGCAGAGGGAAAATTCATTAGATTCTAAAAGTTGAGACCCTAGATTCCAAAATCCAAAGCCACTCACTAATGAAAGTTATAAGCTTGAAATTAGTCTAGAGATCTTGGATAAGTCATTATTGGGTAGGATCCATTAAGCACTATTATCCACATTTATGCAGTAAATGGTGTAGATGTGATGTATATAAAAAAGCCAATAAAAATGAATTTATTAATAATAGACATCCTTAAGAAATTTACAGATTCTTAGCTTCACTGGAAAGACAGAATAATATTTATTTTCAAGATTTATCAATGACAATTTTTAAAGATGTTTCCCTTAATAAATAATTTATAGAAATGATTTTAAGAAACATTATCTATAGATTTATGATTAGTCTACATCAGAGGTCACAACATAGGGCATGCATACTATATTTGGCACATGGAAAATGATCAACAGTACTCTGAATTAAAGTAGTAAAAATTTATATTTTAATTACAGTGCATGCATTTGTATCATTATCTCTGTGTGGCTTACATGTAAATAAAAACCATGATTCAGTTTAATTTACTAATTATTTTTTTATAATAATACACTCGATCTCTGTTATTTTTAATAAAGATAAGAGTTAACAGGGATATTTTTTTTTTTTCAAGAGAGGATTAATTTTACCTTGATTTTCTTTTTTTTTGATGCTGTTGTATGCAACTGCATGTTTAGAGTAAATTTATGTTCAAAAAGAATATTATATTGATTAATTCATTTGAAAAACTTCTGTTCATAATTATATAATAATATAGTTTAGGTTTTGACAAGTTTACTTGAAAAAAAGTTTATAGTTAGTAATAGTCAGGTTAATGCATGAAAAAAGTCTATAAATATGTAAGAATTATTAAAAATCATACTTTATAAAAAATATATATTGTAATTATAACAAATTTCTCATAGGGAAATAGTCCAAATGTCCATAGTTTTAAAAAAAAAGAAGAATATATGAAAACCTTCCAATTTTGATTTTTTATATCACAAAAATGAATCTCTCTGAAATATTTTTGATGAATGCTAGAAAAATACTTGTTTTATTTTGCTAGAATTCATTAATCAGCTTTTTAAATTAAATCACTGAAAGTTAAATGTGCTTTGCCTATTCTGAATTACTGTACATTAATTTCAAATTTTGTAAACAATATATATGTAATTAATCTCCAATGGGATAATTTTTTTTACATTTTAACAAAACATATTTTTCACATATAATCCTTTGTATTTTAAAATATTGAATGACCAGTAATATAAGACCTGGTTATAATGGACTTCACAAGTATATAATATATAATTTTGAAGCAGGCAAAAAACTCTCCATATAGTAGTGCCACCTTGTGCTAACCACAGAGTAATCAATGGATGTCAGAAGGCTTGTGCATAAAATCCCTATCTAGTGCCTACTCATCCAATATCCCCAGAGTAGTTTCTGGCTTGTGGTCTTCATTAGTGAGGAGCCTTGGATCTGAGAGCACTGCACCTAGATCTTAGGATATAGTGCCTACTCATCCAATATCCCCAGACTAGTTTTTGGCTTGTGGCCTTCATCAGTGAGGAGCCTTGGATCTGAGAGCACTGCACCTAGATCTTAGGTGCAGTGCTCTAAGATCCAAGGCTCCTCACTGATGAAGGCCACAAGCCAGAAACTAGTCTGGGGATATTGGATGAGTAGACACTAGATAGGGATTTTATGCACAAGCCTTCTGGCATTGATTGATTACTCTGTGGTTAGCACAAGGTGGCACTACTATATGGAGAGTTTTTTGTCTGTTTACTAATAGTCATGTGATAGCGTGAGATGGTGATCATGTGATGTTTAGTGGTTTAATAATTTTGAAACCCGTTATAACTGAACCAATTTTGTTGCTATATATAATAAGATTGATAGAGTCAAGTTGGCACGTGAAATAACATTGCAACATAGGTTCAGCCCTATACTATTAAAAGGTTGTCAATCCCTAGTGATCTTATTTTTAATTTTAATAAATTAGTTTCAGCAACTTTTAGCAACATCAGTAAATCTATTACTTCTTTCATTGCCTGCAAAGTTACTTTCACAGAATAATAAGATAGTTTGAAAAATTATTAAATGATATTCAAAAAATAATGGACAATGCATGAAATAAATATGTATCCTATTCTATAACAAATTTATTTATATACTGTTGACTTTAAACAAAATATTTTCAGTCATAAATTGCTAATTTTGACATGTAATTAATATGAAACAAATATATTTCCAATGATTTTTTACTGATTCTATCTAATACATAGATGAGAAATATTTATCTAATACTGCATAGGTATAGGAAAATTAAGTTACTTATGACGATCATCTTAAAAGCAAGTGAATATAATTTTTTTTTAATACTACTTAAATGCAAAATATAATTTGTGCTAATTTGCAAGTACCAAAAACTTGAACATTTTACTATCAGTTATGCTACTGAATAATCAACTTTTAGAGTTTTGTTTTAAGCATACATTCTGTTATATATAATATATCCAAGCCATATCAAAACACTAAACATGTTAAAGTTGTTCTTTTACAAATAATAATAATATATAAATAATAATTAATTTATGAAATTTGTTCCTGGAATACTATTTAGAAATTATAAAATATTTAAATATGCATTTTTTAAAGAATTTTATTATTAAATTTTATTCTATTGATTAGAACCATGCATTCCTGATTTGAATAATTGCATATAATATTTTTTTATAAATGATAATTATATTTTAAAGAGGATACAGTACTTAACATTCTATGTGGAATACATATATATGCATGTTTTTTAATATTTATATATAAAATCAATCTATCTCTTAAATATAATTATAAACTACTAATTTAATTAATAAATATCATATTGACATATAGGAAAAAAGGATAAGACTTATTTAATCTCCAGGGTCATCTGATGATGTCCCTATTCTTAGCTAAAGGACTAAATTTTTGAGAGTTGGTTTTATTTATTCATTGAGATAAATGCATAAATTATTTATTTTCATGCTTGTGTATGGTTTGATTAATAAACTTCACCAATAAATATTATTATTGACAATGACAATAATTGTAATAGGTGTGTGGAAGTAAAAAAGTGAAGAGTATTCATTGTAAGCTGCCTGAAGTTGCATCTCTGAATCAAATGTGTAACAATATACTCTAGCTATTCCCCACAAAAATTTAAGATATTAGCATATATTGGATATATAAAAGAAAAAAAAATATTTTAAGAATTCTTTAAAATATTCTATTGGATAATTTTTAATATTGTTTAAAATATATAAGTTATAAAACAATTAATAAAAGATTAATTTATTATGTCCACTAGTATATTTAAAAGTAAATCATTTATTCTATTTGATAATTTTTAAGATTGTTTCGACTAATTTATAAATCACTATAGAAAGAAAAATCAGCTTCTTTTTAATCATTTTAAGTCAACATTTTTTCAAATGTAAATAATATGAAGCTATTACAATTTTTATTGATTTACTGTTGAGAAAAAGTACTATAAAGCAAAAATCCATAGCATATGCATATATATATAAAGGATATGTAGATAATAAATAAATAGTGGATAAAGAAAAAAATTTTTTTTTCTTTTCTATAAAAAAGTGACCCTTTTTTATTTATTGTAAGTAGACATTTATAGAAGTTAAATAATGGGAGCCTATCTCTCCTGCTTATTTTTTATTTCCTATATTTAGCCTATTTTTTTATTATCTTATTTTTATTATTATTTTAGTTAATTAATCAAGGTTAATATCTTTAAAATCAATCAAATATCCATGCCACTTGAAAATTTTTTTCTCACATGTTAATTAAATATATTTAAAATTACTTTATCACATGAGAATATAGTTAAAGGGAAATGGTAAAAGTTTGTCAAATTCAGTAATAGTTATTCTCTTGCTGTACCTGTGGTATATGTAAGATTTTTAAATTTTCTTTTTCACATGTTAAATATATTTAAATTGACATCACTAGATGTTTATCAATTTCATAGTAAGTAATATTTACTAAGGCAATAAACCTAAAGCATGTGCAGTTGAAAACGTGAAGGTAGGGACCTCTGGTTAAGACCTGTAGAGGTCCATACCTTCGCATTTTCGATCGCACATGCTTTAGAGTTATTGCCTTAGTAAATATTAGTTAAAGTTTAGCAAATTCAATAATATTTCTCTTGCTGTTCCTGGGTCATTTTAATTTTTATTTTAATACATGTTAAATATATATTAAAACTAAAATTCTAAAAGTTTATCAAATTCATTATTATAACTGAAATGAAGTATCATCATTCAAATGAGAAATTAAATATCTGGTGCAAACATAATTTAATTAATTAACAATATATTTTCCTTGCTTTACTAAAAAGTTTAATTGCATTAAAAAAAATTCCAACTCTATAATATTTTAATTAGTGCTGCCCACTTTTTGATCTTTTAATTACTCATTTATAAACTGTTACCATATAAAATTTTCAAGCATTTTTATATTACAAATTACAAATATTTTAAAAACACTTAAAGTAAAATTTATATGCTGGTAAAATTTACGCAAGGAAAAGAAAAAAATATTCAAGATTATTCAATATTGATGCAACATTTAATGAGTTATAAAGTCACAAACAAACTTTTACATATATATAATCATATAGATTTATAATATTCAAAGATTAATGGGAGTAATATTTTATTTATATTATTTTCTAATTGAGATATGACATTCAATGCATATATATATATATATGTGTGTGTGTGTGTTAATCCTAATAAAATTTGAACAAATCAACCTCTTTATTGAGTAACATAGGTTACTAGTTACAACATAATCTTAAAAGAACACACCAAACAACTAGGTGTATAATACATATATCCATAGAATGAAGTCTGCTAATCATCTATCTAATGAACAATTATTAGTTTTTCTATTGTAACATATAAATTCTTTCATTATACATATTAAACTAAAGAATGATTTTTTTTAAATTATGAAGTAATATAACCCCTTTGAAGCATACATACAATGAAAGACAATTAGCTAGTTATTTACATGATAAGAGTAATGATTAACTCATCTACTTTCTATGTCTACAGATTTAAATTCTATTAATTCAAAACTTTTTCCAGATAATTGATATTTTCAATCAATCTTGGAATTTTATTAATTAATGAGTGGTAAGTGATGCACTAGTATGAGGCTAAAGAGAAGTTTGAGCTTTAGAGTTGATCTATTAATATACCCATCAACCCATAAATGAAGCTTATGTAAATATTCCAGTTATTGCTTTATGCAATACAGATTCTCCTCTTCTATATGTGGATATTGCCGTTTCATGTAATAATAAGGGACATCATTATATAGGTTTGATGTGATGGATGTTGGCATGGGAAGTGTTGCATTTTAGAGGTACTATTAGTAGAGATGTTCCATGGGATGTTATGGTAGATTTGTACTTCTATAGAGATCCTTAAGAGGCTGAAAAAGAAAAGCAAGCTCAAGCTGAAAAGGCTCTTAAAGAACCAAATTTCAAAAACAAGGAGGGGGTGATGTAGTAGCTGCTGTTGCTCAAGAAACAACTGAGTGGGTTACTGAGCCTGTGCCGCCTCTGCACAGACTAATATTCCTACTGGTTTTATAACAACAACTGAAGATTGGAGTGCAGAAACTAGTCCAGAATGGGCTGCTATGACTACTCCAATGGCTAATACAAATAGTTGGGGTGGTGAATCTAGTAACTGCGGTTAATAATAAATTAATAAAAATTATTTTATTAAAATAGTATTATTGTATTTTTTTTTATTATTCCAATAAAACCAATTTACTTTCCACATTAAATTTTTATGAATTCAAGAGATAACTTTAACATTATAATTTATGTAATACAATAATAAATTATATGTAACAGCTTAAAAAAAAATTAGTTCACACTCTTTAATTCTTTATTGAGGATGTTTATAGATAAAAGTCTGTTGATGGTGGTATAGTTCTGTTACCTCTAATGAGGCTATTTTGTATGAAATATCGATTTTGGCAGACTTGATATTTGAGATAAAGTCAAATGAAGATCTGAATGTTATAGACGTCAAATCCCAGCTGAGCGATGAACCATTGGTTTATCATTTTTTCTGACTCAAAGTAGTGGGAGCCTCCAAAATCTAGCATGAGACTTAATGAAAGCGCTTAGTGTTTATTAATATATTCACTCTAAACTAGCGCACCACTCACCAATTATTTTAATTAAAGTAAAGTATAATCATAAACTCTTAATCGATAAATGGTCATCTGACAGTTTTTATTCAGAACGAAATAAACTGCGAAAATATCTCAACAGTTTGCAATTCATTTGTTATTTTCTCTTTTTTTATTTCCCAATGCAGAGTTACTCTAGTAAGATATTTAAAACTGTTTGATTAAAAAAGAGAACATAATATAAATAGATGTAAGGAAAGATTTGTAGTTGATGAATAAACAGATACATAAAAATTTACTTACATAAATGCATAGATGAAGAGATGGCTGGTAGGTAAATTTAGGTAAATTAGTTGCAACAATTAAAATTTTAGTATAAATATAATTTTGTTGTAAACGCTTATTCTAAAAAAAGAATGAAAGTTTTCTTTCTTAAACTTAATAGCAAAAGTGTTTTTAAAAAAATCACTTCATTTAATACTGTTCATTTCATTAATATGAAAATAGAAATAATCACATAATTATTGTTCTGAAAGGTTTCGTACTGTTTTCTTCTTCATTTGCCTTGGCTTTAAAAGAATTAAAACAAAATGCAACTTTCAATAGAATTTTTCCCCCAATTTAATCTTAAAAGGGAATTAGAAATCTTACTTTTTTGTGCTTATATAAGCAATAACACGTTTTAGTTCAGACATTAGTTATAAAACTTAAGAATTTTGCAGCATAGTTCAATGATAAAAACAAAACAAATTATACATATATGTCAGTTCTTTTTCGAAGAAAGTATAAAACTTTTACTAGAAAATATTTACTTTAAATTTTTCTTAACTAATTCTACTTGTTATTTTCAACATATGTATACTCTGATGATCACGAAACTGGTCACAACATTAATAGAGAGTTTGGCTTAAGTAAACATAAAACAAGTATGTTTTAAACTAATAAAGTAACATTAAATAAAGATTACGATATAATATATTTTAACATCACGATTATAAAAATTAATTAAACGGATAACAAAATAAACAAATGCTCAAATCTGTAATATGTATGTGATTCTAAAAATCTATTAGTGTGTGGAAAAACTATTCTTAATTTGTATTTAAAGCATCTTGATTGTGTCCAAAAGAGACAGCAGTTTGACTAATCCTAATATTAATAAGCTTGGGATATTATCATATGATTCAGAAGTAAATAGATAGGCAATCTTTGGAATTATTCAACACTGAGAATGAAATAGTTATTTGATATTTGTCAATTATACAAACAATGTGAATAATATAAATATAAACTTTGTAATGTGAATTAATGAAATCTGCTTAGCTAAAAAATGTACCTTTATTACTCAGGACAATAATCACACAAAGTCTTAACTTGTAAAGAGATTAATCAGCTAAAAAATATAATTTTGGAAGATATATTTTAAAAGCATTTAACTTATGAGAATTATAAAATGTAATCAAATTAATTATAAAAATTCATTCTTTACATCATAAAAGAGAAATGACAAAAATATAAAAATTATTTTAATTGGCATAAAGATTTAAATCTGTGGCATAATATTATTTGAAAAATAACTTGTGCAGAAAAGCAATGAGTAAATAATAATATAAAAAACAAAGTAAAAAAGGCAGTCATTTAAAAAAATAAAAAATCCTGCTTAGATGGTTCATTTAGGTTTTCAGTTGTAGAATATATATTGCTGGTAAATAAAAGAAATTTTATAAAAAGCAGTGTAAAAAGTCAACTCACATAAAAATTACTTTAAATAATTTAGATCAATGTAGTCATCAGCAGGTAGTCATGTGATCATAATTTTCAATTAGTGAAGAATTTCAACTATATTTATCACTTCATAGTAAAACCTGGCTACTAGAAAAGCAAAAAAAGTTAACTATCAGTAATGAAAATACTTGTTAATATACCTCATTTCAAAATTATCCTTATACCTATCTAAACTTGTCATAAGATTAAATATATATATATATGCCCCATTGTTTTTCATTCATGAATTTCCTAGAATAGAACCATGATTAGACTAATCGTAGTATAAATATTAACCCTCAATGTTTAAAACTATAAATTTTCATGTTTGAATTTCATAAAAAATTTTAAATTCAACAGGTGCCCATCTCATTACTATTCCTAGACATGACTGTATTTTGCAGAAATCAAATTAGATTGAATTTACCTCACATAGTTTAAATTTATACCATATTTTTTGTAATATAGCGGTATTGCATACTACTTTTATTCTAAACTCTTAATAAATAATTGTATTCTCCATTTTTTGTGATCTAAGAATATTTTTTTATTTTTTTATATAAATATTATATTTTTTGTAATTAATACTTACAATAATAAAAATCTAATTTATTTCATTTTAATACATGTCTATATTTTTTCTAAAATTGTATTCAACTGAAACTAATTACAAAGTTAGGAAAATTTTGTATGAACATTACTGCCTTTTTGTGTGGCATTGCTGCATGAAATTTATATACATGTGTTCACTCTGTACTCCAAGTAGCTTTTAGATCATCATTAGTAAAACATCTTTAAGTAATGTAAAAAGTTCACTTGATCTCAAATATTATAATAAAATTGTATCCAGGTAATCCTGATTTTGATGAATGGTGTTTGAGAAAGTTAGATATTCATAATGAAGAAGATTGTGATGCTGAGAGTACAGAAGATAATAATGATGTAGACATGGAGAGAAAACCCAACACTGATAGTGAAACAGAATCTAATGATAAAGAGAACTTCATTGTTGTAGACTTGATAACAAATAATTCAAGCAACTACACGTGTAGCCATGATACTCAATTCACATGTTCTAAAAAATCTCTGTCATATGATTAAAAAGCAATACAGCATAATATAGTCAAAGGTTCAGAATTAACAAATAATACAAAACTTTAGGAGATAGTTGAAATCCTGAAGATGTATGGAATTTACTTTTTACCAATAAATTTCTGACTAAAAATATAATGTGAATAAACAAAAAATAAAACAAGAATGAGCAAAGCATAAAAGTGAAAATCATACTTATCTTTATGATATAGATTTATTAAATTGAGAGAGTGCAAATTCTCTGTCTCAGTGCTTGATCTGATTGGCTGGTGATAGTCATAAGCGCTTCAGAGATTTGCACTCTCTCAGTTTAATTTCAATACCGTCTGCACTTTATAAAAATAAGTATTATTTACATATGTTGCTGCAAGTTATAACATCGATAAACTACTGTGTAGTAAATTGAAAGATTTCATGCTGTATGTTTGTAATTTGAACTCAGTGTGTTGAGTGTGAAGATATTTAAGATTCACGCTTTCAGATTTAAGTACTTTAGACTGGCTTGGATATATAGAAAGACAAGTAAAGAAGAAGGTGGAACCACCTTTTTCTTGTGAAATTTTCTGTCTCAGTGCTTGATCTGATTGGCTGGCGATAGTCATAAGCACTTTAGAGATTTGCACTCTCTCAGTTTAATTTCAATACCGTCTGTGCTTTATAAAAATAAGATATAGATTTATTAGAACTGAAAACATTTTTGATGCTACTAATCTATATGGAAATATTAAATCAGACAATGAAAATCTTGATTCTTTCTACACAATGAGAAATTTTTTAGGATACTATACCTAGAAGAATATTGAAATTTTAAGTTGGCTGTCTTTGTTTTGACAATTCTGATAGTCAAAAAGTGTGTTTATTGAAAACTGCCAAAAAATTATGTCTGGCGTTAGAACACATACTTGTATTGATGAAATACTTGTGATATTTAGAGGGAAATCTTATTTAAAATTTATAAGCCAAAAAACCTTGAGAAATATGGGATAAAAATTCTTTGTTTCCCTGATGATTTTTTAAGCAATTGTCTTATAATTACTTACATATATTCAATAAAAGGTTCTGACAATAAGACATTGATGAATATTTTAGCATCCCATTGTAATTTTTATTAGATTGGTAAAGCTAATACAAGAATTCAACAGAAATGTTACAGCATACAATTGATTTAGCTCTATAGAAGTGATCAGATGAATTAAAAAAGAAGGCTAACTTATTTATAAACTTTGAAGAAAAATACAAAATGAATTTTACAACCTTTCTGCCAATAAAGTCAAGACCGATAGAAAGCAATGCATATAGATTTTATAACAATATTGTACTGTTACCACATGTTCCAAAAATATAAAGTTGTACAATTAATTTATTCCATCCACCACACTAGCAAGTTTTATCCTAGCACTATTGACAAGCCTGACATAATTGCAGATTATAGCTTTACAAAAAAAGTTAATTCATTAGATTGGAAATGCCATAATTATTCAGTCCTCAAGGGAACAAAATATTGTTCAGTGACAACTTTTTTCAAATGTTAAATACTTTGTCTATCAAACTATCCATTCTATAACAAAATTTAAAGCAGTTAAAAAATATATGTATTTCCTAAAATCTTTAGCACAATTTGTTACAAATACATACTTGCAAGACATTCTCCTAATGTGCAACATCTGAAATGAACTCCGTGTCCATATTTGAAGAGCATTAGGGGTGGGGTCTGAAGCTACTAATAATGACAGTGACAAAATGCAGATGACAAAATACTAGAGGTAAAAAGAATTTGCTACTAGTATTTTTTCCAATTGTAAAAAAAAAACTTCTTTATCTTTGTAGAATATGTAACAGACTAATTTGTAGTGAGCCTATCAAAAAATGAGCAATAAACATTTTAGTCTTAAATAGGTTCATTTTAAAATTATTTTTAGTTGTTTTACTTATTCTAAATATCCATTTGGAACCTTAATGTTACACCATAAATAACATTTTTTTTCATGAGCAGTGTATCATATACCATTTATAGTATTTATGTTACAAAAAATAGATTGCAGTTGTTACAGGTTATCTGCCTTATCAAAAACTGTGTTGGAATTAATTTAATTTACTGCCTGAATATTTGCTTCTGATAATTAAGCTATATCCTTCAAGAAAATTTTCAAACTAACTTGTAAATTAACCATCATATCAAAGATAACCATCTTTTAAAAAGAAATCACATCAGAAATCCATAGTTGATTGGCAAAGTCTTCTAAGAAAATCTTCAAACCAACTTATAAATTAACCATCATATCAAAGACAAACATCTTTTAAAAAGCAATTTCATCATAAATCAATAGTTGATTGGCAAAGTCTATAAAAGAAGCCATCAAATTAAAAAGTATCTGATTATGTACATACAATTAAATAATTAAATAGTATTAAAAAGTTCAACTATTTCAGTATAAGAAACTTTAAAATAAGAGATTAGATATTTGTAAATTTTTAAGTTTGTTTATATATTGTAGTTATATGTTTTTCTTTTTCATATTATACTTTATGTATTGAAATTTTAAAATGGTATATTTTTGTTTACTGTTGGAATAAAAGGAAAGAAGGAGAATAATTGGATATTAATAGATACCAGTCTTAAAACTATACTAATTTGGGAATGGGGTGTGTGTGTTATCAATTCTATAATATTGTAGATAATAATTATATGGCTGCTAATGGGTAATAGAATTAGATTAAATTAATTTTTAATATTACAAAAATATATCCAGGGGTTTGAATATACACTTTCAAGTTTCCTTCAGCTATCCACTCTATGTCATATTACATCTAACTTGAAGTATATAAATTGTACTTGTATTCAAATATTAAAAAGGTTTCTAGTTGGGTGTACTGATTCACACCACACAACATATATATCTATGATAATAGTGTGTGTTAATCTTTATTATTTATACTACTTTTTAAATACATATTTTATTTATTATTGTAGTTAATTGGGATTTTAATATGATTCTTATAGATAGAAGATTGTTTTCATGTGTTTTGTAAGACAGAGTACTTAATTGATAAACATCATTTTCAGTATGTTTTTATGAGCTAAAACCTGAATCTATCTATAATGGGGAGATTTAGAAAAAATATAAAAGGGTTCAAAATAAAACGTTGAATATAGACACTTAAATTTGAAGATGAAACTCTATCATAGCCAGCCCTAAGAGTCAATACAGTAAAAAATATTTTAGATGTTATATTTTTTTCCAGAATTTTAGAGTACATTATACATATGGAAATGTAATCTGTATTGTTAATTAAATTTTTGATGAAGAAGAAGTCGGTACGATCCTCTCCAGGAATTTAAAAATCAGGAGTGTATTGTCTTATATTACAAATACATATTTTTATAAGTAAGTAAATGGTTAAATACTTTTGTTACACCTATTTGCATTTGCTAAAATATTAAATGAAAAACCTGCCCGTTTATGATTAATATTAAACCAACAGAATTAAAAGCTAACAGGTTTATTAATGGATCACTTGAGAATATGACACCATTTATTTACAATTAGTTTGGAATGTGCAGTATTATATAGCTTTGCCAGTAAACTAAAGGCAATAAATACTTATATGAAGAAAAGATTGAAAGTCATTAATTATAATTTAAGTACATTTTAATATTTGAGCATCATTTTCAATTAAGATTATAGATCATGATTTGAATGTTTTCTCCATGCATAATTTTTTACATTTCGATAAAGAAATTATAATTGTTGTTAAAATTATGAAAATATAAATTTGTCAAATTTAATATTACTTTTTTATATATAATCTGATCACAAAATGATTGATTTTATAAGGAGAAAATTTGCTTCATCTTCAACATACTATTACATTTAGAGTTTCAGCATAAAGGCTTGATATGTTATAAGTTATATCATACCATCTTCATCTCCCAGTATAATATATAAAGTGAACTTTTCAAAAAGAAGTTAATGTATGTAGCACATAGATATCCAAGGTAAAATTGGTAAAACTTCTGATTCCTGCCATTTTCATCTTCTTAATATTATATACTCAGCAATTTAAATTTAAGATTACATAAACAAACCTTTGAAAATGAGGCATTTATTTATATAGTGCTATGTTTATAAATTGTAATAAACTAAAGATAAGCCTTTCAAGCTAACATACATGTGCTTTTTACAAATGTTAATACTAATAAATGAATACTTTCATTTCCAACACAAGATAAAGTCTTTGCGAACGAATAAATGAATTCACTTATTCATTCAACCCAAAGCTTATATATGGGCAAATATTAAGTACCTCATTTACATATGTTTAGTTTCATTTAAGAGTGGCATTTCGTAAATTCTAGATAATTTCATTGATGTCATTCCTTCAGACATAGTAAACAGTAATTTAAAGTGATTGATTTATCCTTACGCTTTCATATCCAGTACTTAAGATTTGCCCATATATAAGCATTTGGGTTGAATGAATAAGTGGATTCATTTATTTGTTCGCAAAGACTTTATCTTGTGTTGGAAATGAAAGTATTCATTTATTAGTATTAACATTCATAAAAAGTACATGTACGTTAGCTTGAAAGGCTGATCTTTAGTTTATTATAATAAATAAACCTTATAAAATGTAGATAATTATATTTTAATTAATTATAAAATATGACATGAATTTTACTTTTTAATAACAAAAATTAAATAATATTATTAATAATCTAATGGCATATTTGCTAAGGAGTTCACATAGCTGAGGTTTCATTCATAAATTTTTGGTTCCACTATTTGTCCCTCTAAATGCTTGTATAGTCGTACTTTTAAAAATAGTATAAATAAACTATGTTTAGGAATATTTAAATAAAAGAATAAATGAAACTAAATACATTGAGCTAAAACATGTCTCTCTATAATACAAAATTGCTCACATTTTCAATAGGCATATATAAATATATACAACAACCAATCATTAACTTTTTTATGCTTTCCCTTCCTCCTGTTCATATGTTTGTGTGTAAAAAATAATTAAGTTTTCATAAGATAGACTTAAAATTTATTATATATTTAATGATACTGATAGGTGAGTTAAATTAAATTGAATAAATGTCATGTCGAACAATCCAGATTCATTAGTTATGCTAAAATTCTAAATACTTGTTAACAATGCTGACATAAAAGCCCATTTATATACAATTAGCTTACATGTGTGTGTTTGTGTGTAAAGAATAAATAACTCAGATTACATGTAAGTGAACAGGATTGACTGATGTTTCCAATAAATTATATAATGTAACTAAACTCTCCAAAAACAGATGATACCACCTATTTTGTAACATTTGTTCTCATATATGCTTAGTTTATTACATAATTTAAATGAGTAAATTTGATCTGTTGATTATATATATTTATAGAATAAATAATAAGAATCACCATTTAAATATTCACAGGATTAAAGATGGACTTTAGTTTGAACAACCTCTAAATATGAAATGAAAATTCAGTTTTAATATCTATAAATAATAAATAATTCAGATTATATGTAACTGAACAGGAAGTGACTGAAGCTTTCAATGAGTTTTATAATGTAAATAAACTCTCTAAAAGACACATTTGTTTTTATATGTGCTTAGTTTATTTACATAATTCAAATTTAGGAGTGAATTCCATATATTGATAATATATGTTCAGTTATATATAGATCACTTTTTTTGAAATGAGAAGATATTACTGAATCAAAACAAATTTTAAATCATATTAAACTATTATGTTGAAGCAATCACATAGTGTGCAACACAAAATAAAATTATTGTCAGTTATTATAAATATTAAGTTAAATATAACAGTATGTATAAAAAGAGAGAGTTAATATAATCTCATTACTAAAAATTTCATTTTTAAAATGAAAAATTAATTAAATATTTAAGCATACAAATAACAAATTTGGTCTGTATAATAATAATATAAATTATAATAATGTAGCTTAAACCACAGCACATGCGCTTTACAGATGGAACAATATTTATAATGAATACTCTCCTTTCTAAACACAAGATAAAGTATTTTTAAAAGATAGAATGAATCACTCTATCCTTTATCACCCAAGCTATATGTATGGGCCAATCTGAAGCATTTGGAACTGAGAGCATGAAGATTTTAATTATCACCTTTAAATTACTTATTATATGATTTTAGTTAACGATGCTTGCAAAATTTTTACAATTTATGATACATCATTATTAGATGAAAACTTAAACATATGTAAATATTGTTATTTATATAGTGCAATGTTTTTTATAAATTATAATAACAACATAGCTTAAACCATGGTTACATAATAATATAAATAACTTTTAGGTATATTAATTTTTTCTGTTAAATTGATTTTAAATATGCAATTTATTACTTTATTTTATTTTTTTTTTAAAAAAAGAGAGTTACCTCTATTTTTTAATTCTAAAAGTATATTTATAAAAATTATAATTCTGAAAATTGATTGAAAAATAGGCAATTTTCAAAATGATATCCTAAGAAAAACTTATTTCATAAATAAAATTAAATTGCTACATGTCCTAGCTTTTTTCCAAAGTTTGAACATCTAAATTGTGTTTTAAAATGTTGTTGAGTTTGTTGAGAAAATAGTTATTTTCTTTTATTATAAATATTTAAAATGTTTTTAAAATTTCTAAAAATAATGATTATTTTAAAATTATTTACATATTAATATTATATTGAGTTAAAAATACTTATATCTGAGCCTTCATTAATTTGAAGGTACAAAACATTCTACTATTTCATCATGTGAATTTTTTAATCCCAAAAAGCATTAGCAATTATAAAAATAAAATATTTTTATATATATTTATAATAATTTCATTAAAATGAAAATATATAAAATACAAAATAAGCTTTGAAAATAAATTGAAAGTTAACTTTCATGTTGATAAACATAATTTAATTTTTTTTTGCCGCAGTATGCAAAAAGTGATTTAGATTAAAACTGTTATTATTTTCTGAGAATATCTAGTATCTAGGAACAAAGTGTAAACTAAATTTGAGATTTATTATCATTAAATATACAATACAAGATAATAGATAAATATATAGAAAGTGAGTAATAAAAAACACATAAATAATGCCACTCTGCATTATATCCAGAAGTAATTTAGAAAATCCTAGAGATAATTATTAAGATTACTGAATTTGTAATTAAAATATATTGTGGTATTTAATGACTTAAAAAATTTATTTTACATAAATTATTAACAATGATTATCTTATTTTTATGTGTTATTTATAGTTTAAATAAGTCTAATTATATAAATAGGCATCCAATATCAAAAAAATGCTAGTTGAAGATAGTTACTAAGAAAACAAAAAAAGTTAATTGAAAGAAAGATTAATAGTTGGATAACTGGGTTATGTTCAAACAAAATTTAATACTGACTATAGTCCTATAATGACTATAATGATTTTGAATGATTGATTATATGTGGCATCATGACTAATATCTATAAACTATCAGGAAGCAATCATCATAGGTATAAACAAAAAAACTGTATTGGAGTTGTTTTATTGTGAATCTAAAAGAGGTAGAAGTCATACTATTTTTCTGTATTCCAAAATTAAAAATGATAATTTATAATAAAAAGCAATACTTTTTCCAATTTATGATGTCTAAGAAAATTTTAATTTCTATTATAAAATATTTCTGAAAAGTTTAAATTAAATAAATTATACATTTCGGAAAATGAACCCACAATAGAAATCAAATTAGTTTGAAATAAAAATGCTGATATTATTGAATTAAAATCAAAATAAGTTGATAAAAATAAACTAGCAATTCATTTTTATGATAATAAAAAATGTAAAATTATTAAATTAAAAAAAAAATCAACAATTATTTCAGAATTTTAAAATTAATTACAAATT
>JAQFVV010000793.1:0-60000 GCA_028023455.1 Epiperipatus broadwayi | reverse complement strand
TTAATATTAATAAAGTTGTCTAAATGTACATATTGCATTGCTTATCAATGCAATATAGCATCTATATAAATTAAAACTGCAATCCATGTATAAGCTCTGTAAGAAACAATGGATTGTGCTGTTAGTCTATTTTAAGGGTAATTAATTTCCCTAGTACTTAAATGTTATTTTATTAGATTTTCCTAATTTTAAGATGATTAAAATAGTTATTGTGAATGGATTTTAATTATTAAAATAATTATACATAGTTAACTGGGGGTGCTCATACTTTATATATAAAATAACTTCATAATGTTTATTCATGTAGGTGGAAGGTTTAATAATTTATTGTTTATATCTCCATATATTTGCATTCCTAACTTCTTATATGTGTGGAAATGGTCTTATTATGATTATTAAGTTTCATTAAATATTATCTGTATGGTTCATTCATCATACCATCAAACTGCATGAGGGCAGACAAGATGATGTATGCCAGGGTTCCTAATCCATAGATTCACACAGTCTAGGTCCTGCAGGAACCGGAAACTCCTTGCAACCCCAAATCCTAGATTTAGCACATATTCACTCTCTCCACTAGAATGTGCCCTTGGTTAGAAGCAGATGCACTTTTGTGGTCATACCATATGATCGCCAAGCCAATCCTCTCCATATTTAAATACCATTGACCCCACTCACATAGGTAGTACTGCAATTTCTAAGTAATGTTTACCTTTAGCCTCTGCCTGTGCTCATCAGCAACCCTGGGTGACATTAAATTGAACCCATCCACAAGTTGTCCCATTAACAAATATGTAAATAATTGTTATATTCAAACCTAGAATGGGCTGATAGATTATCATACTTCCAATCAAATTAAATAAGGCACTCATCATTGTTGTAAGCTGCCACCACCTTCTGTAATACTATGTAAAAGCCAGTAGATTATCTTAATCCAATAATTTGTAAGCTACTATTTTAATTTTGTAATAAAACTTATAGCATTATTGTTAATTAAACTTGTGTCATTATTGTAAGTCAGTACTGTTAAGCAATTATTATATATCTTTCAATTAAGTTATTCAATTGCTAAACAAACATATCCATGATTTTGTATCCTAATGATATATTAGCTTTGTAGCATTATAGAAATGATTAAACTACAAAATCATACCAACAACTGTAAGATAAATAAATTAATGCAAGACTTAAAAGTGCTAGTGTCAGATAATATCATAAATTAAAAAGAACCTTGAGATGGAGTCCATGTTCAAACCCTGATCTACATTGCACTGTATAAAGAAGGGAAGTTGTGTGATATCTGGGATGTTGATTAGGTGGTTGAGATTAGGAACCCTAGGTAGAAGTTTAAACTAGAGGGTATGAGGTTACCCTATGTTTGAGCAATGAAGCAATAAAAAATGTCCACAGTTTAAAATATATATTTCATAAAATTGGACAGATATATGCATTTTTATAAAAGGGGTAAAATACATGGCATTGCTCAAAGATGTAATTATTAAAAAATTCATCATTAATGTTATTGGAGGTTACAATATTTCATGAATGACATAAGTGGATGCTTTAAACCATTAAATTTAGAGAACAAAAAATAAGCATATGATGATCTTAAGGCATATTAGCCTCAATAAGTTATAAATAAATATATCAATATTAATTTTAGATATTAAATAAAAACTGAATACAATAAAATATTTTATGGTATAACTATAAATATTTTTAAAAATATTTGTGAAATAGCTAACTTGGAAATATTAATCTAATATATCTGCCACATTTAAAATAGAGCATTCCATAAAGCAATATATTACAGATAGCAAATAAATAGTTTACCAGAATAATTGGAAAGTATAATTAAAGTAAAGCATGTTGTATTATAACTACTAAAAGTGGTTATTTTACAAGCATGGATGAATTGGATTGATGAGATAAAATTTTATTTACAATTGCTAAAAAAAATAATTTAAATATTTATTTTTTGTTTTTGAAAATATAGTAGAAAATTTCCAAATATAAAAAACATTTAATAAAATTATGAAGGTGTTTACCATATCAGGTATATATTTTTATATTTTTTGTTATTGTTTCTGTTGTTTTGTAATTAATTGCTAATAATTTTATATTAATTTCTTTGTGTACAGTTTAATGCTAAATTTAATTTTTAGAAATTTAAACAAAATATCTCTCAAAAACTTTATTTTTAGTGGCAGACTTACAATTTTTATTGAAAATAGAAAACAATAAAAGTTTAGAGAAATTCAATGCCTTTGAGATCCTCTGGATCACAAAGTACTGGGATGTTGCCATTGTTCTTTACATTAAAATTATTTTCTTTCAACTATCGTCAGCACTATTAAAAAACTTTGATGTTCATTTTATGGCAAACATTGGAAATAAAAATAATTTATCACTTTCAAAAAAGAATTTACAAATTTATTTATATGCCCAAGATCAAAGAATCTATCAATTAGTCATGTGTCTAAGATTTTATTTGCTGATTGATTGTTATAGAACTACTGATATCTTCAGATTCTCATTAGCAATGAGGAATAAATTGTATAATTTTATAATTTATTTAAATATTTATTATTTTTTAAAAAATATTTGTATAGTAACTATTAAAAAATATATATTCACATTAATATTTACATTTTTATAAAAATATGTTTCAGTTTAAGAAATACAAGATAATAAATTCAAAGTAATGATAAAACAAAACTACAATTGTTACACTCTAACAAACACCACAGTACCACTAAACATCACATGATCACTATCTCATACTAGCACATAATTGTTATTAAATGAGCTTGGATTGAAAATATTAATTGTGTTTTCAATTTCATTCTCATATTTTTGTAGTTAAATAGAGCTAAAAGATGGGTGCTGAAGAGTTGCATTAGATCCTAAGATCTAGGTGCAGTGCTCTCAGATCCAAGGCTCCTCACTGATGAAGGTCACAAGCCAGAAACTAGTCTGGGGATATTGGATGAGTAGGAACTAGATAGGGATTTTATGCATGAGCCTTCTGGCATCTATTGATTGCTCTTGTTAGCACAAGATGGCACTACTATATGGAGAGTTTTGCTTTGTTTTGAATTGTTTAAACACCACAGTACTAAACTTTTATGATATTTGTATAATTATAAGTGTAATATAAAATATTAAAAATACTATTCAACAAAGATTTCATTAATTTACATCTTTCAATAGTGTCACAACATTCTGCCAATAAGTTAAAATAATTGTTTTATTATATATTCCACATTATTATCCTCCCTCCCCACATCTTACATTTACAAAGTTCAAATATTACTTTTTGGGAAGTTGTTGTTTGCAAACTTATACTTCTAATAAATCAAGTACCATTTAGTGATTCATAATAGTGAATAAAGATTTTAATGTTAAAATAAAATATTGAACTGTTAACTCAAATAGCCACTAGGAGAAGGATGGAAAAATTTTCAAATGCAGAAGGATTAACCAAAAAGAAAATTTGTTTTTTTCTTTCAATAAAATCATGGTGAAATATTTATTTAAAAAAGTTCTTTTATTATTCTCATGGATATTGGTATTCAATATAATCATTTTAAATTGCAATTTATTTTTTTGTAGTATAGAAATTTTATACTATTGTTTTTATATATATACAATATTAAATAAAAAAATTTACCTGTATAAATAAATAACAATAATAAATACATTTCAAATTTTTATTGAGTAAATGTTATCAATAAATGATATATTTGACAAAAAAAAATTAACATAAAGGAATAAAATAATTAAAACAACATTTATGACAATTCATCAAATATTCAAAACAATTCATATACAAGAAGGGTATTTTTTCACTCTTTCCAAATTTATCAAACTGGATGAATTAACTTAATTAAATATTAAAACTAAAAAGAGTGCTAAATTGACAGTAATATTAATATAATTATGATTCCTAATAAATATATAGACATTTACTATATATATATATATATTGAGAAGAATTATCTTTTTATGATTTTATTTTCAAACTAAAAAATATTAACCTATTAACATATTACATCCCTTAATTGATAATATGATAATTTCAAACATTTAAAATAAGAATATTTAGAGCTTTTTGGAAGCAGTTGTAAGACAGAGAGAAAAGTAAATATTGTAATTGACAACTCCCACTAGAATCACTATCAATATTTAGTCCTTATAGGCCACAACTAAACTTATAGTCTAGTATGTTTTTTCAAGAGAGATTGTATTAGTTTACTGTTGAGGACCTTATGCTATAAATACTTACACAGTCACATACCATTACTAACAGATATTTTAAAATGGCTCTAGGTTGTGGAGAGTAGAGATTATTTAGAAGCATCAAATGGCAACAGCAGACACTAGTAGACAAACATTAAGATTGATATAATAACAAACAGAACAAATTTATTAATAGTTCAATAATAATATATAACCTTAAATTTACCATTACATGTTGACATACATTTCATTTATTGACATTAGGTAGCCTTTTTTAATATTAACAATAATAATACATTATTATTTAAATTCTGAAAAAAAAAGATATATAATACATTATTATTTAATTAAGTAGAATCTGATTCTGTAAGATATGTATTAGCTGTGTCAGTATGTGTGCATTTACACATGTCACTCTTACTGCCAAAAGATAGTAATAAAAGAAACTAAATTAAATGCATATATTCACTATGCTGATTCAATTACAAGATCAGCTTTACATAATATGCATTTGATTCTATGTCACATTAAAAGTACAATAATGTAAATAACCTTTAACTTCCTCAGTACAAAGTAAATTACACTCAAAATCAAAACTCAAACATAAGAAAATAAGTATTTGGGGATACATATATCTAAACCTAGAATAAAATCAAGATCATCTGTGAGTGATTACACATAAAATCAAACTCAGATAGAGAATTATATATATATATCATTGGGAAGCAAACAACATGTACAAAATTCAAATGCAGTGGATGAAATATATAAAACACACACACATATCCATCTATATATATACTAATATCTAATTTCAGATGTGTATGTGATATAAAAAAAGTAGCAATCTGATTAAAGAGCAAAATAAAATCAATTTACTAAACTACATATATGTATGTATGCTCACGCATTGGCATCTGCTAGACACTTTATTTTCACTAATTTATGAATCCCTTGTCTAAAGCATTTTGAATAGCTTCAGAAAGATACATTTTGTAAGACTAAATATTGCCCATTTAAAACCAAATTTCTCTTATATAGTTTTAAATCAAATTAATTCTTCTGGAGAAAGATTGATTTAACATTTATTGAATATTTAGCTATCTTTGTTATTTAAATCTTTTTACAAATAATAATGATAGTAAAATTGATCTTATCTTTATTTTGATAATGGCTTAACTTGCAACAACTTTCTCCTTATTAATCTAATATCACATATCTATTTATGACACTTAAATATTCAAGAGCATATCTAATATATATATATACTTTAACAATAATTTAATATCCTATTTGTTTATGTTTAAATCCTATTTTGAAATATAAGCAGTAATTAAAATGTTAACAAATAAATTTATCAATGCGTACTTTATTTTATTATACCCATCATATAAAACTATTTATATACTCTGATTAATATAATCCTAACATAATATATATAATAAGCTTTACTGTATTATCTTATGAATAAAAAAAATAGTAATTTTAAAATTTTGCTGCAAGATAAAATAAAAATAATAAATTTTAATATATCGCTTGTTAAAAATATGTGCGGGCATTTTAATAATATTTAAATTAGAAATATTTTCGATGTCAAATGTAATGATAATTAAATAAATATAACATGCAGAATGCTTATCTAATATTCAGTCTAGCTAATATAATAATACATGAATAAAAAAATATAGAGATAACCAAATCCTCTAGATTATTAAAATAGTTTAAATTATAAAGACATTTTATTTGAAATTAAACCGTGATTTTAAATAAGTAATAAATATTTAAACTTTTCTATATTCCAAAATGATTTATATCTCAAATATTTTACTAATTTATAATAATATTAAACTTTTTAACAATTTCCTTACAGTATTCATTATCAGATGTAAGGTATATAAAGATGTCAATAAATAAATAAGGGTAATAATCTAATTACTAATTATCACAGAAAATCAGTTTCATTGACAAAAATAAAAATTTATTAATATAAACAGTAATAACAATAAAATAGAATAAAATTATGAATCAGATAAAATATTCCTTGTTGACTTGTTTACACTTGAATTGATTATATGATGTATACAATATACTGAGAAAGCTCAAAAACAAGTTACATTCGCACAAATATTGTTAAATATGTACATATGAATATACTTTTGCAAAACTTAATCATTAGTATGTTTAATTTGTTTACTATTATTATTATCAAAACAATCCAAGCTTATTAATTTTTACTTTATAAAATATATTATAGTTATTTATTAAATATACACACACTCATTAATAAATATTTAACATGAAGACTTTTTTTAATATGAATTAAGAAATAAATAAACAAACAAACTAAAATTATCATTAAAAATATATTGTTTTTAATTTGGTTTGCTAATTACTTTTTTTTTCTACATGTCATAGCATCTGCTGGAGGCGAACCCGCAACAACCGTCTGCAACCAACTGCTTGCTTGCAAGGCTGCTGCGCTGAACAATGCTTGACTGCTATTTACTTTAACCTCTTTTTTTTTTGCTAAAGATTTATTTTTCTTGTATAGTAAACAAACACATGAATTTTCAAAACATAGATAATTTATAAAAAATATATGATGTTGTGAAGATAGATTCTGAGTTTGCAAAACATATTTTTTATACAATTAAAACAAGTTAGTAAATATTTTTAATTATCCACATTTGCAAAATTACTCAAATAGAAAACATGTTTACTTGCATTTTAAGTAATGGTTATATTTTATTCTCTAAAAATATGTTCAATTGAAATTTTGAAACATTTAAAAAACATTAAACAGACAAAATTATATTACTATTTAATTAATTATTTATTGCATAAAATAATTTTATTCTATAGCATAGCTTTTAATCAAATTTATTTATCTAAAATAAACTACATTTAGTTTTTTTAAACTCTTAATCAGAATAAAAAATGAACCTAATCTATTTTTTTTATTTTTAAACACACATACATTTACCTATGCACATTTGTTCCTATAATATATAATTCTAACTTTAACGATGAAATCTAAATTTAATTTATAACATCTTATTCATGATTCTCAACTATTTTATTTATTTATTTAATAAATCAAGACAATCTATATCAATACATATAAAAAGGTAAAACATTTTTTCCTTTTTTCAGTAATTTTATCTATGTATATATTTACCAATTTTTTTTTTTTAAAAAAAGGAAAAATATTAACAATTTATGAAAAAAATCCCGTTTTTAATTAATTAAAATTGTTTTTCTTCTTCTCTCTCTATCTCTATAAAAATGAATAATGTTTTGTAAAATTAAAGTATTATTCTGTTAACTACAGGAATTTTTCAATAATTAGTGTATGATTAGAATTTAAAAGTAATTAGAGGAAAGAGGGAAATTATCTTAATGTAAAAAAAGCTATTTGATCAACATTCAAAGTCATGCTGAAGTTACTAAATTTCACTGTCTAGTAACATTTATTTTTGATCTAGCTATTAAAAACATCGGTATCAGTTCAGCCATTGAGAAGAGAGGAGCAGTAACTATCTTAGTCCAATTGTTGAGAAGAAAACAGCAGTAGATATTCAGCTATAAAAAAATTTGACAAATTAAGTGAATTATTAGCTTAAAATAAAACATCATCTAACCACATGTAATTTGTTTCATTAAAAATGTAATAGAATAACCTTGGAAAAAATTTGAAACAAGTCTCATGTGTCCATTCAAATGCATGACTATTTCAGCCTGCGTTAACTAGTCCTGAAAAATTTTATACTATGAAATATTAGCTATAAGAAGAAAAATCTAACCAGAAATAAAATAGTTGATATGATCCTGATTTTTATCTGAAGTGGATTAACTGTCAATTTCAAATGAAATCTACAAGAAAATGATAATGGGAGAAATGTAAAAGATTATTTAAACTGAATACATGAAGCTACAAAATAATTAATAAGAATGGAACTGATACTTTTAAACTCAAAAGTATCACTAAAAGAAAACAAATCCATTAAAAAGTATTGTAGTGTGCACATTTAAATTTATAAATAGCTTTTAATACAAGCAATAATTAAACCACTAAACATCACATGATTCATAGTAATGAATTATTTTGATTTAAGACTTTTTGTTAAACCATGTTTTTATTTACTTTATTTTCCCTCTCAAAATGTTAAAGTGAAGGAGATTTTTCCATTGTTGTGAGAAAAAATGTTTTAATATTAATCTTATTTTTTTTCTTTTATTGTAAAATGAGATTTCAGATTTAATTATTAAATGGATTATTTACACTGAACACTTTAAGCTATAAGAAGGAAAAATTAATATGAAAGAAATTAAAACTTGTAAACTCAAAATGACTAAAATATGAATGAATCCATAGTAAAAAGATACTGTAGGGTGCACATGTATATTTACAAATAATTTTTAATATAAGTAATAATTAGTAGGAAAAAATTGATGAAATATGTTTTTACTAATTATAATTTCCCTTTTATAATGTAAGGTGTATGGAATCATCACATTTTCATAAAAAAGGATAAGAATATTTTAACTGATCTTAATTTTTTTATCTTTTATTGTGAAGTATGTTTTCACATTTAATTATTAAAAAAGGGGAAGATGTTTTAACTAGTCTTAAATTTTTATCCTTTATTGTGAAATATTTTTAGATTTAATACTTGTAATAGGGAATAACTGAGTTAAAGTGAATTTCAATTTAGAAATAAGAATAAGCAGGAAATATTATTGGTTCTGTGAAATTACATTTCTTATATAGAAACATAGTATATTTGAAACTGACATATATATATATATTTAATTTTCTTATCTATTATTCAGTAGTTAGCTTTATCAAATAACTGTTTAAATACAAGTTTTTGAAATTATCTTTTTGTGTGTCACATACTTCCTTTCTCTACTTATATGTGTGTTATGCATGGACAATATGTATGACTTGATTTCGCAATAGCATTGTCTATTAAGGGTTTTGTAGCTTATTTCAGTAAAACTATTCAACATAGAAGAGATTAAGCATGTAGTTGCATTTCATTTTATTTATAGTCACAGTTCCTAGAGTCCTTGTGAGTTTGAGATAGTTCAAGTAATAATCTTTAAATTATGTTTATTTGTGTAAAGATATATTATTGTGTTTGGACATCCAAATAATACTCTGGATTGCAGAAATGCCAAGATCACATTTAAAATCCATGTAGTTCATTTATATATGTTAGAAATTAGTTTATGGTTGGCCAGTACACCTATGGAACCAAATATTCAGCACATTAATAATAACCAGTATATATATCATGATTCCAGCATTTTTTCTATGATAGATACTTTAGCATTTAAGTATATGTCTAGTGTTTATTATTTTTATATTATGCTCTAAGATTGGCTTTGGCTAGGTAATTAGTCTACATTTTGATATTGAGCCTCTTTAATTATTCAGTCATGAGGTAATGTAACTTAAAATTATTATAACTTTTTATTTCATTCTATGCTAATTATTTGATATTCATTGCCAATATCAATTGAGATGGCTGTGATATTTTTTTTATCTATTTAGAGAAAAATGATAATTTTCTATCATCATGTAAATATACCTTATTTCATTCCATTCAATATATATTGTAATTGAAATAAATACTATAGGTGTTTGAATGAATTATATTTCAAGGCAGAATAGTCAAAAAATAAATGTATAAATTGTCATCTGTATATGTCTGCATACTAGATATAACTTACCTGACATCTAAGTACACCGGTTTAGGCAATAAAAAGCAAAAATTGGTCTATAGGTTTTTTGTATAATGTTACTACAAATTTTACAAAAAAAGATGTATAATTAAAAATTCAAAAATAATTTTGATGTGCAGAAGAATTTGAATTGCATAGTTTATAAAAATGTATTTGAGGATCTTTTTACATTTCCCTACTGGATGGGTTTTAAATAAATAATTTACTTTTTTATATAGTAAATTGAATGGGAAATCTAAATATGTTTTTAAAAATTATGGAATACTAAAATTAAAAAAGTTATCAATCAATTTTTAAAACTTTGAAATAATTTTTGTTCTTCCCATCACTATAATAAAAAGGTGAAAAAAGGAAAACAAATTTTTTATTTATAACATGAAAAAAGAAAATATTTATCAATAACCATGTTTTTATAAATAAGCAGAGGCTAAATCTTGTAATTAAGTTTTGTTAAATGCACTTTTTGAAAAACTTCATTGAATACATAGTATGTGTGAACAACAAAAATAAAAATTATCAGATCCAGTCTAGTGTGCTCTATTCCAAACATTAATTCAAGGAGCTGTAAGAGTTGCAGTAAACTTGCGAAGAGAAGATAAAATACTGGTTAAAACAGTTTTATACTATTGTTTAGATCACCATGACTTGATGTTCAAAAGTATTTTTCATCATGAAGATCCACAACAGCAATTATGACATTAGCTAGTGGAAGACTATCTAATATGTGTAACTAAAAAACCCAACCACATAAGTTGAAACTCCTGGTGTGATGCCCAGATCCACAGTCCAATGTGGATTTTTGATAAAACTAGTTATTTCCTGTTTTAATCATGCCATGAGGAGAAAGGTGAACTAATCCATAAAACTTACCAAATTGTAAATTTTATCTAGTATGATCAAAGATGAAAGAGAACTACTTATAAGAATAAACTAATAAAGTCTTATTGATACATGTAGTAAAAGAATGATATCTACAAAAATATTGTATCAAGCCTTTAAATTTTACATTTGCTAAAATCTTATAAATATAGTTATAAGGCCTTGAATTTGAAACATTTCTAATAATTATTAACTTTACCTTTAATATTTTCTATTAGATCTGTTATACTTAGTAATAGTACATAATATATATATATTAATTGAACTGCCCTCTAGCTGCAAAGTTCGACAGCATTTTACAATAAGAGAGTGACCACCTCTTACCGTCTTTTAGATCTTTTTATGTACAGCCATCCAGAACTATTACCAGCCAGTTCCAATTTAAATCAGTCTTTATATCTTTTAATGTAAATTGATCTTTAATCAACTGATATTAAATGCATAGAGTGGAAATCTTTCATCAGTTGATTAAAGATCAATTTACATTAAAAGATATAAAGACTGATTTAAATTGAAACTCTGGCTGGTAATAGTTCTGGATGGCTGTACATAAAAATATCTAAAAGACCATAAGAGGTGGTCACTCTCTTATTGTAAAATGCTATTGAACTTTGCAGCTAGAGGGCAGTTCAATTATTATTTAAATACGTTTGTACAAATTTCCACGTGTTGTTATAGTTATTCATTATTAAAATATTATTTATTATTATGTATATATATTGTAATAAATTATTAACTTTTTATTATTAATCAATTAATTTCTGTTTGCTTATCAAATTTGCTCCAAATACTATGTTATTAACATCATTATGCTTTTACTGTCCACCACCTGGTAAATAATGCAATCCACTGAGGGGATGGTATGCAGAGTATCAATGGTAATGATCAGGCTTTAATAAGTTTTCCAAATGTAAACTTGATATTTAGAAAAGTCGTTTTCCAAAAGTAAACTTACTATTTAGAAAATTTTATACCTTAAGTTTAATTTTTTTTTTTATTGAAACTAGAAAAACGAATTAAAAATACCTTTGGAATAATGTTAATTTGTTTAACTTTGATCCTAAGCTATAAATCAACATCATTATTATCTATGTTTGGTAATCATACTGAATATATTTGAATTTAATAATTTGTATTTAAAAGTAAACTATCCATTTTGAAAATATTTCTATTTGATCAATGAATATGTTTGCAGCATTCAGAAATTACCATTTTATTTAGTGCCCAACTTGTAGGCTTGAACCTCTCTTCTGTTCAATTTTACTGCTGTGCTGTCACATAATCTACTGAATATGAGATCATGGGTAAATTCAGCATAGTCTGCTGTGTGATAATTAACATGCAATAAATGTTTGGAATGAGAAATAAGATTAGCATTTATGAAAATATATGTAATAACATTTTATTACATTACTAGTTAGAAACTAGATAGGCAAGGAAATATTTAATAAGCAGCAATATATTTAAAATTAAATAAAATGAATATCACAGTACATATGTCACATTACTCTGGAGAGGATTGCATAAGATGAATGTGACTTTTGTGTTTATTCAATGCTACTATATATATATATAAGTTTGTAAATCTGCATAGAGAGAATAATTTGATAATTTTTTACTTCTTTTCTAATTTCAATCTGGTTCTATATTTAAACAGCATTTTGCATATTTAACAGGATATTATAAAGTTCTAATGTGTTTGACTTGTTGAGCATATTTTTGATGTTTACGATTGGATTCATACTATAATTAATAAATGTATTACAGAACATATTGTTATATGGCACATGTACTAAGGTTATAGCCTTATTTAAGTATTACATGCTGACATTGCATTTAATAAGAGTTTTTACAACTTTAAATTGATTCAAAATATTACTAATCAGTGAAGAATTTATTAGCTTCATGCTCCCAAATAAAAATGCTTTAGATTTGCCTATATAATTAGAAAGATAGGTTGAAGATAAGAGTGGGCCACTCTTATCTTTATAATCTCGAATCTTGTGTTTAGATTTGTAGAGGTCTCTCTTGTAATAAATTAAGCACTCAAGTTGCATGTACTAAGGTTATAGCCTTATTTAAGTATATATATATTATTATTCGATGTCTGTATTTTTTCAAAGCAATTATATATATATTGTGCCTACTAAAATCTGAGACGAGTTTCAGTATGTGGTAAGATATCAGTCATATTTTGTTTTATCTTTTTTTGTTGATTTTTGGATGGTTAATATTGAACTGTGTTGCTATGATGACAATAATATTAATATAAAATTGTTTAATATTGTATTATAAGATTAAAAATTGATTTTATTCATTTTAAAAAGAAAATATGTAAATAATAAAACACATAGTTTGGATAAAATTATTATGTTTTGTTATAAGATTTGAAAAACCAGGCACTCTTAAACCTGGAGCCTAATTGTAAATATAAGAGATTTGAACTCAGACTTACAAGTCATTTCACTATCCACACTATCTCATACTACTGATACACATGGCCACACACATACAGAAAAGATAAATAATCAGCAATATACATACTTCATGCTAAACCAGCACTCATCAGTTGGTCCAGATTACCATCTTCCATACATATATATAATCAGTGCTCAGTTTATATTAAAATAGCAAATCCTTATACTTTAATGGACAGGATTCAACCTACTCCAACGTCCATACCATTGAAAATCTGATGATAGAATTACCGAATCCCATGCTGCTGCCATTACTGTTGTCATACCCATGTTGACCTGAAGTCACTCTGATCCCTCACATATAAGACAGTATCCATTTAAATACATAGACATATGGGCAGAATGCCATGAGCCTGTCCATTAAAGAGTAAGGATTTGCTATCTTAATATAATCTGAGCACTGATTATATATGTATATGGGGAGATGGTAATCTGGACCAACTGATGAGTGTTGGTTTAGCATAAAATACATATATTGGTGATTATTCTTTTTTCTGCATGTGTGTGGTCATGTGTATGAGTAGTATGAGATAGTGTAAATAGTGAAGTGGCTTAAAAGTCTGAGTTCAAATCACCTATATTTTTTGTTATATGTTTCATTTTCATTACTGCATTCATGATAGTAAATTATAAGCAATACAAATAAATGTTTAATATTTAAAATATATTTGTATTTTTTATCTGTATGATATTATACTAAGGAAATATGTATAAAAATATATTTACAGTGTAATATATTGATAATGTGATGTAGATTGTTTAATTTTTGTTTGAATGAAAAATACTATTGGCATTGTGAAACATACATTTTTGTTATATATAATAATTCTAAAATATTTATTTTCTTGTTTGTTATGTAATAAGTTATTTTTATTAGAGATACATTGATGGAAATTGCTTAAAGAATGAATGTAGAGGATTGCTATAGTTACACTTACGTCAATGAAGAAATTTATAAAAAGAACTGAATAGTTTGAACGCTGGCTCTCTCTAGTTTTCTGCTATAAATGGAAGCTTGCATACATGTGTTTATATGATTTTCTTTATATTCCCTTTATATTATGTAGCTGACTGAACAAAATGGAGGGATAATAACCAACATTGTCTGTTTATGTCCCAGGCAGCATATCTAAAAAATTTTATGGGAAAATGATAATTTATTATAAAAGAAAAATCATTGACATTGCTTCATTATGTTATAAACTATCAGAATATTTTACTCTTTAAACTGGATGTTACCAATATTTCAAAGACACAGAATACAAATGTCAGAAGATATACAAGAGTCATATCTACCCACCTGTGTAATTTTATTAGATTGATTGATGAATTTTATCTAACATATGAATCAGTTTAATTTTCCATCATATTGAGGCTAGATGAAGTTAGCATTTATTCATTCATAATATTTTGAAATAATATTTGTTCATGAAAGTATATTTCTTCATATCATCATGAATATAAATTAGTACTTATGTGTGTTCCATCAAATAAACCAAATAATTATTATTTGAAAGAATAATTTGGATATATATATAAAATACTGAAATTGATAAAATATAATTTGAATGTAAGTTTTCACAAATATATTATATCATTCCTGAAACAAGGATATAGGTTTGGAAATGTAGTATTTGAAGACTCTCAGTCAGGATGCTAGTTTATGTTTACCATTATTACAGATATATATATATTGTCTCTCTTTTTTAAAATGTATAGCCTTTATTGATAAATAATATATGATTGTAAATTAAAGGGTAATCTATTCATGTACCAAAATATAAGACAGTTATGTTTTCTTAACTTTAAACATATCTTGTGGCATAGTAATTATAATCTTAATATTTAAAAATATGCATTTTTTTATTTATTGATTTTAAATTAACCTCAGGTATATCACTTATATTAGAAGTTCAAAATGTATATAATCCGCAAGAAGTATTCATATTATTTTGTTCTCTTAAATATTTATTAACAAATAACTAGATTCATCTTTGTATATATATATATCACAAAATAACCTCTTAACAAGCTTTGCAGAATATCCTCAACCCCAGTCTGGTTTCTGCAATTGGCATCATCAGTGAGATGTCAGGATATTCAACCATTAGATTAAAAATACTAGGACAAACATAGCACTTTATCTAATGTATAACTATTAAGTAGAAAATCTGAAAATTTCAGGCATCCATATATCGTCCAATCCGGCTATCTAACTTAAATAGACATATGGGACTGAACTAAGTTCAGACACACCATATATTAATAGCTTTAGCAATATAAAATTGCCAAAGCCTTAATAGCAAAAAATAAAATTACAAAAAAATCAAGTCAGATGTCACATGACTTAATTTAATAAGCTTGCATTTACAAATGTTATATATATAGCTCACAAAATAAGCTCTTAACAATTTTTGCAGAATATCCTCAACTCCAAACTGGTTTATGTTATTGGCATCATCAGTGAGGTACCAGGATATTTAAGAATTAGATTAAAAATTCTAGGACAAGCCCAGAACTTCACCTCTTGATAAACGCAGCCAGAATCACAATACAGAATCAACTATTAAATTCAATAAAGAAAATAACAAACTCCTTATCAAAGGCCTATTTATCTCTGCATAGTAAAATATTATTAATCAATATGCTTGTATTCCCTAAAATTAGCTACTACTCTCTTGTCATTAAGTTCACCAACTCATTTATTTGCAAAATTTATTCATTCTGCACACAACTTATTTGGAACAAAAAACAGTTACCATCAGTATCAATAATTTACAAAAGCACTCCAAAAATAATGGCTTATCACTACACAACATCATCACATTTTACTTTCAAAAACCTTACAATACTTTACAAAAGATCTCATCTAATTTATAAATTTTTGGATATTCATTCCCATACCTCTAACTAATACTCAACCACCTAACAAAATAAAATTTTGAATAACCTAATCAATCTAGTTAATAAACACCAAATGATTTATTTTTAAACAAGTTAAAATATTGGGTTGCACATCATATAATTACTACCACTTCCTCATCAGAAATTCACATTAGCACACTCACATATACCAATAATTGTATAATCCAAAAATTCAAATATTGATGTTTAGAACCCAAATACCTTGACTTTATTATTAAAATTAACCTTAATGCCCTACCTACCAATGCCTTTCTCTCCATGAAAGTGAAAAATTCCAAACTTGATTCTATCTGTGCTCTGTGTCATAAAGATGAAGAAACTTCACAACAGTTCAGCTCTTCAAACATATAGAGATCTAATATCCAAACACACACAACACCAATTACATGATGGTATTAAAACTGTTTTTCCCCATCATTAGACTCTCCATTTACCTGCTTTTTATGATGCCATTTTATATTCATACTTCTTGGAAGTACAAATCTTTATTTACAAACACATTAAAAAAATAAAGAACAGAGATCATATTTTGACCCCAATAAAAATTGTATCATCTATTTGGAAATTAATAGAACTTACAACACCATTGTAAAAAGAAATCTCATCCATATCAATTTGGAACATTTTCACAAATTTACCTACCGTATCACAAGATAATTGAAAATGAATAAACATCACATGATCGCCATTTCTTATGTCTGTTCTTAACTGTTATTGAAACAGGCAAAACTCTCTATATGTCTTACCACTCACCTTCTGGCATCCATTGATTACTCTGGCTTGCACTGAGTGGCAATACATATAGAGAGTTTTGTATGGTTTAATAAGATAATTGAACAATACCACTACCACTGTTAGCCAATCATCAATTAGATTGTGGACTTTTTTGCATCTTTATATAAAATTTTTTATTAGATTTTATTTAATTGTTTTGTAGATATATATGTATTTATTTGTTTTTAAACATATTTAATACCCAGATGTACTTACTCATACAAATTTCTCTGTAATTTTTACATTTTTATATATTACCCCAATAAAGACACTTTTAAAACTAGCAGTAGCCGAGCAGTAGCAATAGTAGTAATAGTAGTAGTAGTAGTAGGAGGAGGAGGAGGAGTAGTGGTAGTAGTTACAAATATTTACAATTGTATTCTGCATTTTTTGGTTGTCATTTTATTACAGATTTTATATCATTTTATACTAACATAGGTATCTATATTTTTTATCAGAAATGACAATTTTATTTTCATGGAAATTAAGTTTAGTTTTTAAGTCTATGATTATTTTATTTTCACTGCTTCTTTTTTATTAATTATCTATTACTTGACATAATATCTAAGAGAAATTTTATGGTATTCTTGTACTAGTTCTAAATTAAAGTGTGTTGTTTATTCTTTGTTCTAATATGATTATTCCACATTTAGAAAACAATAAATAATATGCTTAAACACTGGCACATTCATTTTTGAGGCATTATATGATTAAGTAGAAAACTTTAGTTTTAGATCTTTATTAAATAAATGATCAAATGTTTCGGGAATATTTTTTTTACAATACATTATAGACTTTATAAGTAAATTAAACAAAAAGTTATTCTCATTAAATCACCTTAATAATATTTATATTGAAGTTGTATGCTATCTAAATTGAATGTCAGTAAATTCAAATATGGCTATAATACAATATAAACACAATTTATTTATAAACTTATTGAAAAGCAAATATGTTCATATTATTAATCAACATGTTATAGCTAAAATAATTACATAAGGTAATTTATTGTCAGTAACATTCTCTTTAATATATGAGCCATGACATAGATGAAACAATATCTAAAAAATATATGCTGTATGTGCTAGAGGGTGAGGGCTTTCTTAAATTTTCTTGGAAAACGGTAAGAAATTTATAACTATTCAAACAATGCAGTATTTTAATATACTTTGTGATATTGGCATGTTAACTATACATTGTAAAATTCTAAAAATTACATAAGTAATAAAACACAAGAATATACTTGATTCATGATATATCTAATATTTACTCCAGCTCATGATATAAAAAAAACACGAACCATGACAAAATATTAAAAATCTGCAGTTAACAATCATTTAACTCATACATAAATCTATACTAAATTCAAATGCTAAATGGCACAGTAATAATTCATATTTTTCTCACCATGAACATCCAAGGATAACTTTGCATTTCGTCTACTAATACATTTCACACATAGTTTAAATAAACAGCATAAATAATTTTTCATTTTAAGTAATAATTAAAATAACTTTTCTTTATTTTCTTCATTGAATATATTGCATTTACATAAATGAGATAATAAAATAATCTATTTTTAAATATTTGCTAACCTTTTTATAGATTAAAAACTAATATAACTATTTTTATATAAATAGTCCTATAATTTATTTTCAAAAATATTCAATTAACAACACAAATTATTTCTACTTTTTCACATAAAATATTGTCACATATTGTCTATCTCATTTTATATTTAAGAAAATAAAAGTAATTGGAAATCAAGAGCTGGATTCCGATTTTATATATTAAATTTAGATTTTGTCATTAAAGTTAGGTTTCTATATATTATAAGCACATACATGCATAAGTAAAGGTATGGGTTTTCAAAAATACAAAATGAAGTTGTTTTTTTTTATATTCAGTTATAAAGAAACTACATCTAATTTATTTCAGCTAAATAAACTCTTTTAAAAGTTACACATAGAAAGAAAATTATTTTATGCAATGTTGAATTATTAAAATTTTGATATAAAATCGTTTATCACAATAGCAAGTTAATTCCTTTGTTTGATATTTTCCAAATGTCTTAAAATTTCAATTGAACACATGTTTTTTTTAGAGATTATGATAACAACTAATTGCATGCAAATAAACATGCTGGGATATTTTCTGAGAAATTTTGTAAATGTGGGTAATGAAAAATAATTACTGACTTGTTTTAATTATAAAAGAAATGTTTTGCAAAAGGAGAAGAGGAGTATAAATAGGCAGACTCAGAATACAATTATGTCTTTGGTTTTTGCTTGCTGTCTCTGTTTCCTTTTCACCAAGATCATTGGTCTCAATATGTATTTCAGAAAATCTTGTCAAGCAGTTGAAGTAACTACCATGAGTGGTTAAATTCACTAAAGAACATTTTTCTGAGTATTGATCCTTAACGAATCTGTGATGAACTAACTGCAATCTTGTGCCAATCAGCTACATACAACTGCAACATACACATTTCCCAACAATGTAAGTTAACCAATTTTAAAACAAACCCATCAGGGAATATGAACATCTGATTGTTACTGAAAACATTTTAAACTATGAACCATATATTTAAACCATATATTTCACTAAAGAACTGAAAAACTCTTCTGCATTTGTCTAAAGTTAAAATGTATATATACAAATTTAATCTCAGCTTCAGCTTTAAAATAATCACTTCTCAGATTTAAGAGAACAATTTTTCTTTATATAAACAATTTATAGAAACAGGCAAAATTCTCCAAACATCAGAGATAGGATTTTATGCACAAACCTTCTGGCATACATTGATTACTCTGGAGTACACTGAGTGGCTCTAATCTATGGAGAGTTTTGCCTGTTTTAACAGCTTGAGCAAGGCTAAGAAATGGTGATCATGTGATGTTTAGTGGTTTAATAACAATTTATAAACATAAAAAGATTCTGGTTACCATAATCCAGGAATACTTATGTAAATCAATATTTCTCAAAAGAATTAATTTGTTTTAAAAAAATAGAAGAAAGATTTTGAGTTTCAAATAGTTAAGATTATGTTTAACTAAAGTTATCTCTCTAAAGCTACAAAAAGTAATTTGGATAATATATTTATAAAGTGATAAAAATAAGGATATATGTGGCTAATCCCTATGAGTGCACAAACATATAAATTGTATAGAAGGCTGATTTTATTTTACTTAAAATTTTTAGGCAGGTTAGTATTTATTTGTGATACATATGCATCTGAAATTTAAGGTTAGAATATATATGTATGCATTTATGTAGTGATCCTACAGATATTTTATCCAATGCACTTAAAATCTATATATACTTTTACTCTTTCTATGATATATGTAATTTCCCATGGTTGGGTTTTGATTTTATATGTAATAATTTTCATGATAATTCTGATTTTACTCTTGGATTTTAAAAGGTATATTTTACTATGTACTTTTATTGTAGCAGAGATTCAAACACATATTGTGCAAGGCTGATATTATGTATGAATCCATGTGGTGAATTTGTAAATTTCATTTAGTCTGTTTTATTAAATCCTTGTATTTGAAAGGTAAAAGTGAAATGTGTATATAAGCATTCCTGATATGGCTAACATATATCCATTAGAATCAGATAAACAATAGTCTTCAGTCATGGTACTGAATTAAATAATATTTGTCATTAGCATTGTTAATATTAAAAAGTGTTACCTGGTATCAACAAATGAAATGTATGCCAACATGTAATGATAATTTAAGCTTATATATTATAATTGAACTGTTAATAGATTTGCTTTTTTTTGTTTCTAAACTAATCTTTTATATTTGTTTATTGTGGTCTGCTATTGGTCATTGATGTTTCTAAAGCATATCTGTTCTCCATGACCTCAAGGCATTAAAATCAATTTATTTATATAAGGTTGTGTAGGTGTTATAGTTTATGATGCTCACTAGTAAAATGTTTATGTCTTTTGACAAAACATTCTAGGCTATATTGACGATTCCTACAGTGGAAAGCTGTCCATTACATTATTTATATATCCACATATATTTATTAATAACCTCTATATAAACATTTGATACATTTTATTTGTAGGAATCAATGCATTTATTTTAAATTGAAGTTCTGACATAATTTCTTTATGACATGAATGTTATTTTAATAAATCAAAATTTGTATCATTTAAATAATTCTTTCTTATTAATGGTGTAAATATTATGTTTAAAAAAACAACTTATTTTAGTGTGATGAAATTTTTTATAAATATTATGAAAAATTTTCTACTTTCATTTTATAATGCTTAAAAATAATATTGAAATAAACTTCATACATATAATAAATTATCAAATCAATCCTTCTAAAAACTCTTAAATCATATAAAATGTATTAATGTTATCTTTAAATCAAGTTAGACATTTCAAATTTTTGGTAACTCTTTCTATTATTGAAACCAATTTATAAGTTATAAATTCATTTAACTTTTCCTGCATATGATGTTCAAATTACTGCTTATTCTAGATTTATCTCTTTTTTGAAATATTCTTATCCTTAAATAGTACATAACAAACATATAATAAAATATTACATTGAATACTATAAACAATTTTGATATATCAAACTATAAAAAAAAATAGTAAAAAAAAAAATCTAATATTATAATGCTAAAAAAAAAAAAGTACTTCAATAATATTTCATTCAACTTTCTAAAAATTATTTAATAAATTTGAACAAAATAAATCCCAGTTTTTTCCATTTGCTGGCATTTAAAATAAATAAAATTATATGTAATTGTACCTGAATGAAAGAAATATGACAATATTTGAAATTAATTTATTATCATGTAGTACATTTTAATTCTTAATTTTATTTTGTTTTTTGAAACTTCCATAACAAAATATAAGATCATTACTGCTGGCTACTGGCTGGTACTTCAAGCCATAGATAAAAAAGAAAAATTTCATTGTATAAATTCATTACTAAATACTCTAATAAAGTATTGACCAGGAAGTTGAAGATATATCACAAGCTATTTATCACAATAGCTTTAGAAAGAATATCAAGATTCATGTTTATTCAGACATGGGATTTGTTTGAAGCATATAAAATTTTCATAAGCAGTTGATCTTTTATCTTAAGCACTTCACTGAAACTTGGGATGTGAATATAGAAATAGCTTTCTTTTTTCATTTCAATAATAATTTATTAATAACTTAAAGAGATTACATCTTGATAAAAATTGTACAATAACAAGATTGGCTAGAATGTATTATGTCAACACGACTGTGACTATTATACCACTAAGTGGTTGGGTATAGTGAAGAAAGTTTGTATAGTTTGTGAGATACTCAGAACTTGTTTTATATAAGTTTAAAATTGCATAATCTAAAAGGCTGAGTTTGTTGGAGTTGAGAAACAGAAAGAAGGTAGTGAAATTAATGCCCAGGTGTCATCAAAGGCTTTGCTGGAGGCAAGGAGCTGATCACGTTTCTTGACTTTTTTTTAGCTTTCTTTTTATATATATAATTTTTAATGAGTTAGCTTATAATTAATCTCATTAATTCACTATCAACTGAATGGCCTTTTCACTCAACTACTTAAGCAAAAAAAGAATTAGCTTTTCAAATAGTTTTTTGGAATCAGGCTTTTGCATTTGTTAATCTAATAAAATATTCCAGTAACTTTATCAACTAATAAGGAAATATAATAAATAAAATAAAATAAAAACATTTTTATTATTTTAAACTTTAATTTTAAAAAATCATGTTTTTTTTTTTGTTTTTTTGCAAAATGAAATAAATACATTTTCAACACATCATTTTTTTGTTTTAAATAAAATGATTATTTAACACTTTTCCTCCTGGTTATCTAAAATCTTATTTTGTAAAACATTTTTTAAATAGCATTTAATTAAAATAAAAACTGTAATAGAGAATGACTGGGTAAATTTCTTCTTTTTTTTTATTAAAAACAAGAAAAATAAGAAAGTAATTATATTTAGCTTAAAGTATATTTATTTTATCCATTAAACAAATGCTTATAAAATAAGCACTTATAAATTGTGAGTTTACACCAACAATGTTTAAGCTTATTAAGTCATATAAAGATGTATATAGCTAACTAAAAATAATATATTGTCTCTTTCTTTATGAACCAATTTGACCTATTCATATTCTGTTATATCTAGAATATATTCCTAATAAACATTATGACACATCATAAATTGAGCATTTCTATAAAATGCCAAAAACTAAACTAGTCAAATACACAAATTCATAATTAAATCACTAGAAAAAATTAAGGTACAAATCTGTTGTCAAGAAAAAACTATTCAAAGTAACACAATACTAAACAAATATATATTATTCTACCATCCCATAATTCTGATCTTTAATATCAAACGATTTCTTAAAGTAGGCTTAAGAATCATAAATCTTTATTAAAAGAGATTTTTTAACTTTCTAGAGATTGTTTGTTGATCTGAGAAATACAAGCAATTTTTTTTTTAAGTATTATTACATATATTGGGTGCATCATAACTAGCAATACATTTTTATGTAAGTAATATTACTGTATATCATAACATTTAAACTGTAAGTTTTGTATAGTATGTATTTCATAAAGATGTGTATTATTTGATAGAAATTGTATTTCAGGAATATTATAACTCTGAAATCAGTGTTGCTGTAGTTGTGAATGTACATTCTATATTGTAACTAAAAGTAAATTTAGAAAATCATATATTTTATTATATAAATATAATCAATCCATTTTACAATGTTTTTTTTTTTTGTATTTCAGTATTTGTTAATGAATTTCAGCTACAATTTTTTGACCTTGACAACCATAAGGTTAAGAGAAAAATTAAAACCATTTTTTAATAAAAATATTTTAAAGAGAAAAATCAAATAATTATTTTAATAAATATTGATGATTCTGAAGCTGTTAATTTTTTAAAAAGTCCTTTAGAGACTAAACATATTAGGATACAAATTGCAAATATGGAAAATAGAATAATACATATTCATTCTGTGCTGGGTTTATTTGTACTTGAGAAGTCTATCTTGATAGGAAAATCACTGGTAATAGATTTGTCATTTAATTTTAAGCAGTAATTTAGTTGAGAATTGTCATCCTTAGTTTAAGAAATATATATGTAATTCTCTGCTTATCTTCAAAATAAAATGTTTGTGGATCTTCATGGATAATATAGTGATTTAAAAATAGATGTTCAGTGATTATTAAGAATATTTATGTATTATACTTGCAAGTATGTTATGATACTTTTATTAAATTAAATAATGAGTCCTTATTAAACATTAATGATTAATATATCAAACTGAAATTTGAATAATTCTGTAAAATTGTTGATATTTGTATTTAATTATATATTAATTCTGCTGCAATCACTTTTAATTTGACAGGGATATCCAACTTAAAAAGGGTAAAGTGGTAGCTATACTCATTAAGTCAGAAAATGTCTGAGTTATGGTGTTCATATAAAAATTTCAATTTTTTATGATGTTATGGATTGTGGAATTGTTTTCTGAAAATGTAATAATATATATATATATATTGCTGTAAATTATAAAACTAAAAAAATGAATAAATATTGCAAAAGTTGTTAGTTTTATCCATTGTAATAAAACTACTTTCAATGACTTTTACTGAATTGACTACCTTCATTCATACTTAACTAATTAGGATAGACTGGTTCAATTTTAGAGAACTGATACAGATTACAAACCTAATTTATATAAACAAGTATCATGAACAAAACATGATTTATTTATTACTTTTATTAAATTTATCCACAAATTTGAATAAGTTAAGTGGATTTTTTTTACATATTTATTTTTTGACAATGTTTGCAAATTAATTATTTCAGGCAGGAAAGTATGAGAAAAATTGTTTTTCTTGATAAAAACATTAGCCATTTAAAAATAACAGATGTTGCATAATGATGCATTGCAGGTCCTCATTCATGTTTAATTTTTATGATAATATTATTTACAATAATTTATAAAAAGCTTATGTTGCAGGCAAAAGTGAGTGTTTAACATGAACTGATTAAAAACCAAACACTTCATATTCTTAGTTTCTATATTCAGAGTATATTGAAGGTTTGTTGCTGCATAAAAAATAATTACATAATATTTTCAATGTTTGAAATGAGAACATTAAAAATTAATTTTAGTACATAATGTTCAAAATATTTATATTATTTGATATTTATTGAGTATAATTTTCAAAATTTTGGATTTGTATTGCAAATAACTTGACAAATTAGGTTAGTTCAAATATTAAAACATATTTGAAAATAGAGATGCAACAGAGAATACAATTTTCTGTTGCCTTATTTAATAAATTAATATGGAATTTTTATATTTTGATTTGCAAGTTATAGACTTATTCCACCTAGAAATTTGACATGATCCACTCTAGATAAATACATTAATGATTATCACTAATCCTTTATTAAACTAAAAATGATTAAGAAAGACTAATTAAATTATTTTTATAGTGAAACAACTACTTCCATAGAATGAGATGCTTGTATTGATGTAATCTTGAATAATCGATCACATAAAAGTGAGACATAAAAATCTTAGGTCATAACATAAGGGCACTGGAATTCTATATTTATATTTCTGTATTGTTTAAAGAATGTGATGTCAATAACATAAGACCAGTAAATGTGTTCTTCAGTTTGTTATGATAGAATTTAATCAACAATTGTAAACACCCAAGTTTATTGTAGTACTAGCCATTACAATAAAATATTTTATGTGGAGTATGAACATGGTTTTCATGAAAATGACAGAGCTTTTTATATTAAAAAGATTATTTCAAAAACGCATTGAAAATGTTGTTTTTCCCCATCTTAGAGGATATAGGAAAGCATAAAATGCAATGAAGTCTCTAATTAGGATATTTACTATTTTTTTTTAAAAAAATCATGTACGATGTAATTGGTTTTAAATATTTGTACTTCATAGTTATAAATTATCGAAAAAATCATTTTTAATTTTTTATTATCCATGTTTCCTTTTCTCATTTTTGGTTTCTGAAATTAGGATTTCCATACTCATTTATGATTTAGTGATAATGTGTGTGTATATATATATAAGTCTTGAATAACATTCATATTAAATAACAATGAAGCTTGAAGCTTACAAGCATCATTGTTTATATATGCTACGTATATAAGATGTTAGAACACAGACTTATTGCCTTCGAAATGCAATTAGATGAAGATGCATTGCAAGTTAATTGATTAATTTAATTAAAATATGGTATTAGAAGTTAACAACTGCTTTTAAAAATTAGTATTATATATGTGTATAATAAAAAATTAAATGCTGTTATTTAATATGTGATTATTTTTGAGAAGAAATAAAAATCTACCAGTCATCTATTAAATTTAATCAATCATTTAAGATTAAATTATCATCTGAACCTTTTTAGCAAGTGAAGTGGTACAATTTTTATCTTCTAAAGATATTGGCATGATGATTTAATGTAAAATAGTTAATTAAATTTAATAAATATAGTGCTAGGAAATACTGTTGATTTTTAAAAATATATTTTCTGTTTATTGGTATTTAAACTATTCAATTGATTTAAGTTATTTGAGTAGAAAATATTTTCCATTTCAATCAAACGGTTAAAAAGAACAACACTATAAGAGACGTAATTTTGTGCATAACAGTTTTATAGTCAGAGTTTAAAGTAAGATTATAAAACAAGTTAATTGTTTTATTAAATTACCAAAAGAAGTCATTGTTATAGTACAAAAGTCACTGTGAAAGAGGTTAATTTATATGAGTTTGACAAAAACTAGTTTATCACTTAGGCAATAAAACAATCCTATTATATTTTTGTGGAATTATATCGTAATACATTAAATTTGGACATTATTTTACTTTGATTACCAAGAGTAAATGTATGCTTTTACTTTTTCATTTTCCAAAGTTAGATAGTCATAATTAGATGACGTTAATATATATATTAATGAATTCTTTTCATAGAAAACAAGATGAAGCAATAGGACAAAAATGAATAAACGTTGCATTAAAATATATACATAAAACTGGCCAATTAATGAAGTTATTCTATCAAGCTAAACATAAGGTATAAAGTTTATTGACAGCATTATGCCTAAAGTTAAAAGTCAGCCCTTTTTATCTCAATGTGCAAACTATTCTATATGAAGTGCCCAGTGAAACAGTGTCTATCTTTATTGTTCATAAAATAGCCTAAATACAGAGGGAAATGCAGTCAACTATGAGTCCAAATAAACTAAAGTCAATAGCTAATGATTTGTATTGATAGATAAGAGTGTAAAACCATTAATTGGTTATATTTATTTATTTATACACAAGGATTTACTGATTTTATTTCTATTGTTTTATATTCAATATATATCCATGTTTGTTACCCATGCATCCCTCATCTTACCTTTATCATATTAAATATATCTATCAATACAAAAAGTCTGATAATTCTCCCTAGCTATACAGATATTTCATGAATAAATTTTATCTTCCAAGTAATCTAGAAGTATCAAACATCTTAATTTCCATGTACATATTGACAGCAGTACAGTTTCCATCACACAATTTTTTAAGAAAAGAAATCCTGGTTTCTATCCATTTTTAACATACTTTAAAAAGGTTAATACTCTTTGCAATGCATATATATATATATATATATATATATATATATTGCAATATTATATATAAACATCAGTATGTCCTTTATCTCAAACCAGCCACTATTGCTAAGTTTGAAGATTCTTTCTTACTACATATGTCTTTTGCAAACAATCTATCTATCTATGTAGCAGCATGAGAGGTGAACTGAAATATTAAAAAAAAATTCATCCATCACAAAGACTTTAGCAAAATAATGTTATTACAACACTTCTTGATTTAAAATGGATAATAAATCAGAGCAATGTCAAAAACAGAAGCAAAGTTAAATGAGCTGAGATTATATAACATATTTACTGATCTATTGTTTATTTTATGGGTATGAGATAAGATTAATTACTAATTATTTTAATAGTTTTGAAAACTTCATTAAGGAAATATATAAAAAACTAGAATATGCAAAACACTATATTTGAATTAAATACAAAAAAATATCATACAATTAATGTTTTAATTTTCCTGAATATTTCAAAGTTTCAAATCAAGCAGATCAAAATATATATTTCTTTTTCCTGCCACTAACATTTTACTTATATAGTAACTTAGCACAACATAACCCACAGGAATGAAATTAAATGAATCATGATATTACTAAAATAGTTCTAATTTATCAACTTTTTATTTTGTGTTTGCAAGGTAAAATACATTTGTAATCCTTTAAATAATCCACTCAAAATTTCAAGGTTATTAAAAAAAATCTGTAATTAATATTTTAAATAAAAATCAGAAATTTGATTGATATTCTGAAAAATGTATTTTCCATTTTGCATTTGCTTAATTTGAAAGTGTGTAACATCCAGTTAGTCCTGCAGAAAAATTTGATATTAGATGTCAAGATATTTGTTGCGTGAAATTCCAATAAAGCATTATTTAATTCTATTTTTTATACTGTCAATTAAGACCTTTTCAAGACTATTAAAAGAATTAGTAATTAATCTTACCTTATAAACATAGAATAGAAAAATGATCAATAAAAGCTGTTGTAATATGTCAGCTTCATTAATTCACTACTTTTCTTAACATTGTTGTCAATTAATGTCTATCTAAATTCTTAGTGGCAGAGGAAATTTATTTTTATTATTGGTTTGTAACTTTTTGACACACAAGTTTTCACTCCATAAAAATTACTATTATGTGTTATTATATATATTGTAACAGAATTAAAATTATATAGATAGATATGGATAGATATTGATATTATTTGTAACAGAAAATTAAAATTAGAAGCAATTATTAATTATTAAAATATGTTTATAATCTGCTTTATTTTAACTAAATTAATGTTAAACAATTTAACACCTTATTTAATAAGAAAATACAACAAATCAATATTAAATATTATTACCTTCTCTCTCTACAACTGCTTATTCATTAACTATTTATATAGACTATATAATAATAAATACACATATAAATCTATATATCCAAAAGAAAATTTTTTTTCAGATAAATAATGTATCTGTTTGAAATGAGTCATATGCATACATTTGCCTCACTCCCAAACAAAAAAATTTTTTGATAGTCTCTCATGACCCTATCTTCCTTAAACTACTAACCAACTACTTAATATATACATTTGGTTTTTTAATACAAATTTGACTACAGGCTATTATTGATGACTATCCTCATGTACTATTAAACAAGTGTTCTTCATGTATCATTACTTACTGATTTAGAACAACTTGCTATTAGATTTTTATTTCCATTGATCATGGGTCTACAATCTTCATTTAAATCATTGGGGTTATTCCCAGGCCAACTTATATTTGGTTTGCTAGGTTTTGTGGGATATTGTCAGCCTAAGCAATGATTGCCATGGACTTCTTCAGTGATCCACCTTTCATCCATTATTTTCATCATATCTAAGATTTTATGATGAACATCTTCTTCTTAACAATGCAGATATTTCTGATCATGGCCTAATATCATCCTTCCTTGTTTTGTTAATGCAACATTAAAGTCTATGTGACTTTTCCTGTTATTTATGTCCACTTTTAAGGGAGTATGTAAGGTACTATCCCTTTCTTCTATGGAGGTTTTGGTTAGTTGCATCATCATTTCCTGTATGTCTTTACTTAATCCATGGCTTAACATGCCTTGTCGCTTGTTCAAGTATTCAGACTTTGTCTGTAAATGCTTTTGAATTACAGCTACCTTTAACTTGAAGGCATTAACTTTGCTGTAAACATCATCTTTCCTGAATTCAATTCCTTTCTGTATAGTAGCTACCTTTAATTCCAAAAAACTAGCCTTACTGAGAACATCTTTTCTGAAATTAATCTCTTTCTCTATGGTAGCTACCTTTAATTCCAAGGAATTAGCTTTGCTGATTACATCCTTCCTGAGGTCAATTCCTTCCTGTACAGTGGCTACCTTTATTTCTAGGGTATGGGTCTCACTGTATATATCCTCTTCGGGATTACTCTGTTCTTGAACAGCAGCTACCTCATCATTTTCATATGGCTTGAGTACAGTCACACAACTCTTGACTTCTATCATACAGATCTTTACATCCCATTTCTCTTGACTTGCTGTCCATGCATTACTCATATTTCTTCCTAGGTTTTATACTTTTTGAGTTTGTTGACTTATTTTAGTATCCAATCTTTGAGATTGTTGATCAAATTTCTGATTTATCTCTTGTTTCATTTCCTTCATCTCTTGTGACTGTTGATCAAATTTATTATCAAATTTCTGATTCATTTCTTTGAATTGTGCCATAATAATTTGCAACCACTCTGGAGGGCCTTGCTTCTCTACCTCCTCCACTCCTTCAATAATTACTTCTTTTTCTTGTTCCATCTTAACATTTTTTTATACTTATTTATAAGCTTATAAAATATTTATATTACTGATTCTGTTCTGCTTTTATTCTGTTTGATTTATTATGTTCTGCTCTCTGATTTCCTATACATCCAGAGTTAAACACCTTTATCTATCCACCCATATACTTTAAAATTTCCAACCACTCTTTCTCAGCCACAATTCTCCCCATCAATCTATCTATATCTTAAGTGCCTTTAATTAACTTAACATCCATCATCACTCATTTTTCCTACTTATATCTGATTGATAAAGTATGAGGTCATAGTTCTATTTAAAACATTTATCTAAGAAAAAGCTATCTCTGTATTACTATGCCTTTTTTATGCCATCATTTATCTAGTTTCCTCATGCTTTTATAAAACTTAACTCTCTTTATGCCCTATTTTAATACACTAAGCAAAAAAAAAAATTACTTATATAACATATGTGCCTATATTTACAATAGGGTTCATACCTCAAGCTATATATATACTCATCTACCCTTCCAGAGATCTGACAGATACTGACAGCCACAAGAATGATTAGCAATTCACAATCATGAGATAGATAAAAGAAATTCAATCATCGCACTTAAAGCATACAATGTTTCATGAACACTCAGATGATCACCCCAATTTCAATCACTCTAAGCTACTACAACCCATAATAGTTTATTGCAAACACTGTTGCATTGCCCTGCTTACTTCAAGTCTTAGGGGCTTTAATTCATAAAATACTGCCTTGCTTATCTTTAAAGTCTTAGAGGCAACAATTATATATCAGTAAAGAAAATACTGCCTTGCTCTCTCTGGAGTCTTAGAGGCGAAATCATGGCAGACCTACTGTTAACTGCTTCATGATAAATAATAACTGATATTATAATCTGGGTTGGTGCAGTGAATGAGATAAATCACTCACCAGTGGCATGAATACATCATATCCTCAAGGCAATGACAAAAATTCTCCATCCATCATCAAAACTGTAATACAACCAACCAAACTCCAACAATCAAATATCCAATCCAACCTCCAAAATCATAGATTTTCTATAACACAAACTTTTCAAATATGAACAAAATTATTATTCTACAATTCAAAGCTATTAATATTTCTATGCTTATCTAGCAGCAACGCTATATTTCAATGATAAGCAAAATATTTAAAAAACAGTGCTATTAACTTTAACACTTATTATAAGTTGTGATATCTTTATATTTTAAAATTGAAACTAAGCTATTTAATGGCTGTTTTTTATTTATCATCATCAAAATGCAATAACAGTAATCATCACCATAAGGCCAAAAATATTTGTATATAATGATAAAAAAAAAAATACACACAACAAAAAAAAATTCTTTTTTTCTTTTTTTTAAACTATACATCTGTCATCTTTATATACCACACATTTCTCAGGTATGTGGTATATTTCAAGCCCTATTTGGCTTATTTCAAGCCCTAGTTGGCGCGCCATTTGTAACAGAATTAAAATTATATAGATAGATATGGATAGATATTGATATTATTTGTAACAGAAAATTAAAATTAGAAGCAATTATTAATTATTAAAATATGTTTATAATCTGCTTTATTTTAACTAAATTAATGTTAAACAATTTAACACCTTATTTAATAAGAAAATACAATAAATCAATATTAAATATTATTACCTTCTCTCTCTACAACTGCTTATTCATTAACTATTTATATAGACTATATAATAATAAATACACACATAAATCTTTATATCCAAAAGAAAAATTTTTTTTATATAGATAAATAATATATCTGTTTGAAATGAGTCATATACATACAACATATATGCATCATTATAAATCTATAAAAAAATTAATGTTTTTATACTTTGATTTCTTAAACTTATATGTGTTTACTGTAGCACTTTGAACTCTATATAAGAACATAAGCCAAATTCAAAAGAAAATTATTTAGATTGCATATTACCGCTGGCAGTTTACCCCTTTCTCAGCCACAGGTGTTAATCTTAATTGGCTTTTATTATAGTAAGCTGTGGTTGTAGCTTTCTAATTAAAAAAATTAAAAAAGAAAAATTCCATGTATTAAATATTTCCATATGTGTATAAAAGAAATGGAATCGGTTGCATATCTCTGTGCTGATCTATTCAGATTTGTGTTTATTTCACAAAGTAGCATTGCTGAAAGTAATGTAATGTTTAATGTTAATGGTATTTTATATATACATTGTATCATTGTGTAGCTAATCAACAAGATAACAAAAAAATAATTTATGCCTGGTGTAAAAAGGGTTGGGTCTCTATATTTGCACACGAATGTGTTAGTATACTCTCTTTTAAATTTTTTACGTTTCTTTATTAAACAAATAAAAATAATAAGTTAATAATTATCAAGTTTTTATTAGTTTGCCAGATGAAATAAGGAAACTAAAGTTTAATAGACTTAGTCATCTTTCAACAGCCTCGATGATAAATAAGATTGTTATGTATCAAGTGTGACAAAATTTTATTACTATATGCTTATAAATTAACATCATATTTAATTATTATTTTTTATATTACTACATTTAATAATATAGGGTATATGAGCACAGACTTTCAGATGACCCATCACTCTCCACTCTATCTAATAACACTGATATACTCAAGCACATATATGCTGAAAAGATAAATAATCACCAATATATGTATTTCATGCTAAACCAGCAATCATCAGTTGGTCCAGATTATCATCTCTCCCACACATATATACTATAAGTGCTCAGATATATATTAAGATAGACAATCTCCATACTTTAATGGACAGGCTCCAATTTACTACACACTCCAACTCTTCAACCGTCCATCCAATTGAAAATCTGATGATGGAATGCTTGAAGGCCACACTGAGGCCGAGATTCTTGTCACACCCATGTTGACCTAAGGTCAATCTAAACCCCACATGTACAGGACATAATCCATTTAATATATATGCAAGGATAGGCAGACATCTCTACAATGTAATAACTGAAACACAGGCTTATTATATACCTGTGTCTATATATGAAATACGTATATTGGTGATTATTTATCTTTTCAGCATATATGTGCTTGAGTATATCAGTGTTATTAGATACAGTGGAGAGTGATGGGTCATCTGAAAGTCTGTGCTGATATATCTTATATTACATATATAGACACAGGTATATAATAAGCCTGTGTTTCAGTTATTACATTGTAGAGATGTCTGCCCATCCTTGCATATGTATTAAATGGATTATGTCCTGTACATGTGGGGTTTATATTGACCTTAGGTCAACATGGGTGTGACAAGAATCTCGGCCTCAGGGTGGCTTCGAGCATTCCATCATCAGATTTTCAATTGGATGGACGGTTGAAGAGTTGGAGTGTGTAGTAGATTGGAGCCTATCCATTAAAGTATGAAGACTGTCTATCTTAATATATATCTGAGCACTTATAGTATGTATGTGTGGGAGATGATAATCTGGACCAACTGATGATTGCTGGTTTAGCATGAAATAAGTATATTGGTGATTATTTATCTTTTCAGCGTATATGTGCTTGAGTATATCAGTGTTAATAGATAGAGTGGAGAGTGATGGGTCATCTGAAAGTCTGTGCTCATATACCCTATATTACATATATAGACACAGGTATATAATAAGCCTGTGTTTCAGTTATTACCTTTAATACTAATATATTTTACTCTGAATATATATATATATGTTTATCTGACCAGAGTAATTTTAATTATGTATCATGCAATTTAATCATTTAAAAATGTTTTTTTTATGTGTATCATTGAAATATTGATTAGGTACTGAAGATGAAAAAAATATTTTAGTTTGCGGAAGATGAAAGAAATATTTTAGTTTATGTTAATATATATTGTAATGGAAGTTATTAAAACCATTACATTGTAGAAATTATCTTAAATGAATATTGACAGATATGCTCTACATTTTTGGTGAAGTTCATTTGAGAGAATATATAGATACATTATATTATTGTGACTGTGTGGATTAAAGTGTTGCTGAATTTTAAAGTTTAGCATGTGTAATTCTCATCTGTGCAATTCAGCTATTAGTTAAGCAATACAATATCATGATTGAATTTCTTGTACCCAAAGTTACTGCAATAGGATGACCATTTAAGAGATGTAGATTTGAACCAGGATTTTTGGTGGTACCATAATGGATATTGATTAATGGATATAATATTTAAAAAAATAAAAATGTTCAGTGAGCTCAGCTCTTTTAGATTATAATCTATTAAAATATTATTAGGTTGCTTGCATAGGGTAAAATCATATCTATATCAATGAACTTTGATGAGAAGAAAATATTCATGTGGCATGGCTAACATTACCAGAAATAGGCTTATAAACTGCTCATCACCAATTGTAGAATATGGTTCAAATGCATAATGGAAATCTTGTAGTAGACACAATTCCTGAGAATAAGAAAGCAATATTGCACAAAATGAAGGGAAATGCAGGAATAAAGAAGAAGCTAAACTAGTGGGCAAAGCAACAATAAGTATATAAAATAAAGGTAGTATAATAATATCATATAGGCAAGAGTAGATGTAGATATATTAGGGAAGAGTGGGGTTTGATAGAAAGAAGTTAAATATATGGAGCTATTATAAGTTCAGAAATGAACATCTTGATTATTGAAACAGAAGAAAAAGAAAAAGAAAGTTTTTTAATGTATCATTAGTTTTGTTGACCAACTCCAGGTGATTACAAAATCTAAAGTAAAAATGCAAAATCAAAAGTGAGAAGAAAAAAAATACTATTGGTAGAACAGTTAGAGCTAGGTATGGCAGTAGATATCAAAGAACAGATTGGAGAAAAACTTGAAACTTCCAAAAAAACAAGCTGGTGTATAACAATAATTATGACTTTATTTGCAAAAATGGTTAAAAGGATAAATAATATCACTGATCAAATAAAAAACAATGAAAGATTGAATTAAAAATAGTTTTAGAGAGGAAATTAAAGATAGTCAAAACATTCAGATGAAAAAGATGGCTGGACAAATGAATGAAATGTAAAAATAATCAAACCATCTAAAAGGTAAAAATAATATTAAAAAAACCCAACAAAAGAGGAAATTATGAAGTGATTAGAGGGTGGATTATGGAGATTGAGTAATAAAGTGGATGAGGTCCATCAAGAAGTCAAGCAGTAAAAGTACAAAATACTAAAATAAGCCAGATACAGGAAGTGGTAGAATTGTCAAAGATACAAAATAAAAACAATTTGGAGATGACCTGGGGAAGTAAATAAAGAAAATTTAAATTGAGAGGATGGTAAGCAGAAGAAAATAATAGAAAGAATAAACATGTTGCAGCTGACTGCAGAGAAATTGATCAAGTTAATAAGATGGATATATCTTCCCTCAAAGAAAAGTAAATGACAGAACAGTGATAAAGAAAATAATCTGGATCCTCAATTACAACAAAATGTACTTAGTATATTAAACTAGTTTATAAAAATTAAGGTATTGTATATTCAGGCAATGCGGGTGAATCACTTATTGATTATTTCAATAATCTGGGAAATGTATTTTAAACTAAATCCTATGATGGAAAAAGCCAAGCTCACAATAGTCTATAACTATTTTCAAAGGGCATCCCAAGCCTGTTTGAACTCTTTATTCAACTGACCATTAAATTTTAAGGAATTTAAGAAAGCTTTGTTAAATTGCTACTGCAGTAACAATTACAGGATGATATCAAACATAGGATATCACAAGTAAATTGTCACCCTAGTAATCCAAACATCCTGTTCTTTAGAAAACAAATTAAGGATGTTAATAGCAGGCACATTGATATAACCTAATCTCAGATCTGAATCATGTAACACATTTTCCCAAGCCATACTGAAAGGATGTTATTTTAAACTGACAGGTGCTTTTTGAATAGATTGTTGAGTTGTTAAATACTTTTGATAGCAGCAAACCTAAAACTTTGGCAAAAGGGGGTTTAAAGAATTACAGAAAATTCTATATAAAGGGGATAATGGTCATCCCATTATTAACCAGTGAATATAAAAAAGAAAAGTGTCTGCTGTCATGAGAACAAAAATGAAAAAAAAAAATCAACTGGCAATCCACCAGTTCAACTGGTATCCAAATATACCAATAAAATAGAAGTGGGAGTTACATCAACAACAATGAATACTATCCTCAGTCTGATTCTGATCTTGAATCATCAGGAGCAGAATACAGTTATGATATGGATACAAAATAAAGAAAAAAGTAATAGTCAAGATGAGATTAAAGAAAGTGAAATACATCTTGGGATATTGTGGGTGGTTTTTAATTGCTGATGTATGTTGCTGTTTTTGTAAATATTGGTGGTGGATGGAGGATTTTTTTAAATTGGTGTGAGGATGTAATGGTTCTTTTTGAAACACTATAGATTAGTATATCTCTACAGCACAATAAAGTTTATAAAAACGAGCCTATTACTCTCAAAAATGAGAGAGACTTTGATTTATAAATTATCATGACCAAGACTTTAGACTAGCAAAATTTTGGTTTTTTAAATATCTTTTGGGTTTTTAATAAAGTGAGATAACTCTTATAGTATTTATATAACATTGTGTATTTATGGTTGATAATTGAATTTTCTATCAATCCTAGAGTGCAAGTTGGCATTCATGCCATTCAGTTGTTGGAAGCCAGTCAAATTTCAAGGGAACAAAATAACAAACAACTAATGTCATCTTATTATTAAAACAGTAATAAATATAAAAGATAGTTCAATACTGAAAAAAAAAAACAGCTGAGCATAAAGAAAATGAAATAATCAAATGAAAATTAGATATAATGTTGAAAAAAAATTTGTCAAAGCAAACAGATGTATTGTGAAGAATGCATTGTAAAGTAATTCAATACAATTTTGGTCCCATATTTTACAGGGGTATAGTAGTATTGCATACTTAGGTAAATGATAAAAACAATGATTTATGCTTGGTATAAAAGAGGAGTTGAGTTCCTGTAATAGTGGTAGAATGTGTTAGAATACACTCATTTTTTAATATTTTATGGTCTCTATTAAAAAAGATAATAAGTTTATAACCATAACTTGTAAAAAAATTAAAATATACTAAAATATTGATTGTTATAAAAGAAACAAATTGGAGCTATCAAAATTAACAAGTAACAAAAAGTTACCAAAACAAATTCAAATTTGTAAAGAGGCAATATTTTTTGATCCATTTACTTTTCTTTTTTTATGTTTCTTGATTTTGTTATTGCTGTTGACTAAAAAGCATCTAGTTAGAGATCAATTGAAATACATAAATTTGGAGGTGCATTTCTGTAAAGTGTTGAACAAAATATTTTTTAATAAATATTTTTGATATGCATGGGCAGTTAATTATAAAGAGATATAACATAGGATATTGAACAGAAACATAATTTTATTTATGGAAAGAACAGATCTAAAAACCATCTGCTATACTATAAAATTGAGGTTGTCATTTAACAGCATATGGTTTATTATAACTTTCATTACTAAAATCTATATAGTAATATATAGTTGCTGATAACATTAAGACTTTCTATACTATTAAAAAATTTTAAAATGGTCAAATACACTTGTGGTTTATGCCTTAATGTGTATGTGTCTAGACTTCTTGAGAAAATGTTCATCTTTGCATCAAGCTCCATAGATCAGAAAAATTGTAAAAATCAAGCCTTAACCTGAAAGGAAAATGATACTCATAATCATTTGAAGAAACATTCATTTTGCCCATAAATTAAAATCATCATAGTAGAGTTCTCCAATATTAAGTATACCTTAAAATAAATTATGAAAGAAGAAAATACAATGATGCTGAACAGTCAAAATAAAAAAAAATCCAAGGATCACTTAATAGAACAAATTATTCATTTTCCCATCAAAAATAAGAAAGAACCAAGATTATTAAACAAACTGAATTATACAATTGCCAACTAAAAATAAGACAAACTAAGGATTATAAAATCGACTTTTCATTAATTTCTAGTTGAAATCATTTATCAACAGCCTAAATAATAATCAAGATCATTTGCTACATACATTATGTGACAAAATTTTGATAATAGCATACATTCACAAAGTAACATCAATTTTAGTCAATTAGAAAAATCTTTTTACATGTTTTATAAAAACATCAATCAGGCATGGAAGATAAAAGAAATACTTTAGTTTATGTTAATAAAGATTATACTGGAAGTTATTAAAAATCGTTACATTGCAGAAATGATTTTAAATGCTTTATCTACATTCATATTGTCTATTTTGGCAGAGTCTATTATATAGCAAGTATATTGATACATTATATTACTGTTACTGGATGGAATAAAATGTTAAATTTTAAAGATAAACCTATGTGTAATTCTCATTCATTCCAGATGGTCAAATTAAATAGTTAAACAATATAATATCAATTTTTTTCTATCTCAAGCTACTGATCTGTGTTAATGGGATGACCATTTAAAAGATAAAGATTTGAACCTGTTTTTCTGGAGGTTCTATGATATATATTGATTAATGATATCAGATCAAATAAATATATTGTCCAGTGATAGAGTCTCTTAGACCATAATCACCTTATAAATTATTAGATTGCTTTACACAGAGTAAATGCATATGTGTATCAATAAACTGTGACAAGCAGGAAATGATACTATGGTGTAACTAACATTACCAACAACAGGCTTATGTATTTGTAATATCCTTCTGTATTCTCATCATCAATCATTGATTGGAGTTCAAATGTTAATCCCATTACAATATATATATCAAGTGACAAAAATTAAGGCAGTCATTATTATAAAATAAAATATATATGTTTAATATTCAAATGCTAGCCTATGGAAAATTCATAAATCATTTCCAATAGTAGTGAATTTTAAATAGAAGGTATGGACATGAATTCACCACTATCACTTCTCATCAGGAACACTTACATGGAAAAACTTGAATCCACACCTTAAACATCATTCCATCTTTACCTAAAGTCTGGCTTCACTGTGTTGATAATATATTTGTTGTAAGTCAACATGATAACACCCAACTACAAATATGCTAATCAGGCATAAATTACAAATTCTTGTTAATTAAATTGACAATGAACTTAATAATATTGTTTATACATCCTGGTTCAAATTGGTTTAAAGTAGTATTCACAAGATAGAATCTCTAAGCATATATTTTAATATCTTTGTAAATTTTTTAACTTACTTGTTACTTAGAGTGCATCATGAATTCCCAACCACTATTTAAATTAAATTTAAGTAAACATTTTATCTATGTCATCATTCTACTGCCAAAGCAAATAAAAATGAAAATTCCTTCTACAATCACAAATTATTTATTAGAAAATATAAGTATTGAAAAATAATTTAGGTTGTAGAAAGGGATTCTATTTTCATCTATTTTAATAGTTAAACGATGAAGCAGGCACAATCATCAGCTTTTTAAATGTTACATATTAATTAGTATCATTTAATATATAGATATAAAGCATTATCAGAACAAAAATAATTTGTCATAATAAAGGGCTAAACCGAATAAATGTTACACGAATGACCTTATAATAAAGTTTGAACATAAAGCTTTAAAAATAATTGTAATTTTGAATTTTAAAAAATTAGCATTAAATTATATGCTTTTATATATCTATAGATGGAGAAAATTAGTGTTGACAAATAGGAAATGACCACAGAGAGATAAATATCTAAAGTAATATTTTTTCCAAGTTATTTACTTTTATATATCTATATATTGAGAGAGAAAATTGCAGTAATGATAACCAGACAGTGTTCTTGAAGAGATAAATTTCCAAAGCAGTATTTTTCCCATAATATTATATTTGGTGGCAATTAATGTGCTAATGTTATTAATTGATTGATATATTTCATTTTATGTTTGTTCCATTCTAAAATTTTGAATTTATATACTATGGAATAGTCTAATAATAGTCTGGTATAAAAAGAGTAATTGATGTTCGTATAAATTATAATTTTAAAAAATGCAGTGAATAAATAAGTAAAGGTAAGTATATGCAGAAAAGTGTATGATAAAAACAATATCACAAAATACGATTTATATTGAAGTAGGGAAAAATAATGATATCAGCAAATTAAACAGTTAAAACTTACATATAATATATCAAATAACTTCTCTTCATATCTCAAAATTACAAATATTTTTTTTTGTTTACAAACTGTTCTAGTTACTGTATTAGTAATCTTCTATATGCTAGTAAAAAGATTTTAATACATGTTTTCATCATAGTGATCTTTTACATCAGTTCATCATTAAACAAGATATTGACATTTATATTGCTCAAATCAAAATGACTATATATTTTTTTACTCTATCTCACATTAACATTTTGTGTAATTTGTATGTATCATATTATAATGGTTCACACAATTAATTAATCTATGTAGGATTTAGTCTACAATAGTCTATACAAATATGTATAAGAATGAGAGAAAGTTATTTTCTTTTGTTTGAAGTATATCAATATTTGTGTTGTTGAAAATATCTAAGCTTGATTCTCATACAATCTTTTCTTTATTCAAATTTGTAATTAATTTTTAATAACATAATATAATTAATATTATAATCACAGTAAGAGCAATTGGAAAGAATAATGTGTCTGATTATTTGATAAGAAAATATTTATTTTGGTGCTGAAATAGCCTACAACATCAGAATATCTAAATAATTTATCTTTTAATGTTTTTTAAATCAAATTATAAAAAAAATAGGTAGGTGAAATGTGCAATAAGTAACTTTAACATTACTATTAATAAGTACAGAGTATTTCATTTAAAATACTTGGAGATGAAGCTGACAGCCCTGAAGCTTTTCTTTGCTCTCTGATATTACATGTAGCACTAGGTAATTAATCTATTACTTGAGGTAGAAAGTGAAATTAAGGTAGAATTGGTTTATTACTTTAAAAAAGTTAAAAGTGGTTGCTATGTTATTTGTTCTTTAACTTCAAGATTATTTACAATATGATTTCGAAGGAATTTTTGATCAATTACAGGAATTGTAAAAGCAATCTATTTTTTGCTTAGTTTATTAAAATGTGTATGATTATTTTTACACAATATTTGCATAATTATTGATTATCCTTTGACTTTATTTGAATGTTTTATTTTTATAACACTAATTAAAGCCAACCTCTTCCCACTCTTATTTGAGAGATCTTATTGGTAATTTTGTTTATATTTGCATTTTATTTTTACAATTAAACCTCTATTCCATATCATATTTTGAAAACCTTTATATTTTTTATTAGAAATATAAGTTTACAAGTGAAATTCATTCTAAAGATAATATTTAAACTTTACAAAGTAGAAAGATAAAGTACTAAACTGAATACATAATATTAATAATGGTTTTTTCCACAATGGATTGTAGTTTCATTTATTCATAAAAATTATTGAAGGAAATATTTCTTCAATTTTTGTTGAGGCATCATAAAAGCTGATAAATATTTAAAAGTACACTTATTATTATTAAAATTTTACAAATTATTTCCTCTCTGGTGTTTTCAAAAGTATTTCTTTTTAGCAAGTAATAACACTTTCTGGTTCATAGTAACAGGATTTTAGTAATTTGTCTTTTTAAAAATAAAAATTTTCAAATAAAATCTAATTGCAATTACATATTTTTTTTGCTTAAAAATAAATATTTAGTAAATATGTTGCACAAATAAACTTAAATATGTAAATAAATTAGTGAAAATTACAATTTTTCTTTCTGAATTGTTAGAGAAAAAGGCATACTCTAAAAATCTGAGACTAAATTGTCTACCAATCGATCGGTGGTATATAATTTTAGTTACAATTTTTACTGCAAATGAAAATGTGAATGAGCAAACTAATGTTATAAACAACATCAAAACAATAAAACAAAAAGCTGATGCAATGGTTGAGCCATCATAATTCCTCAAAATTTATTATTTAGTAGCAGATGGAAGGTAACCTTTTAACAGGATAATCCATAATGTTTATAATATTTTGAAAATATATATATATGTAATTTTTAATTTTTTAACAAAATTTGTACTGATGGATTCATATTTTAAAATAAAGTTTATTCGACAATGATTTTGTTAATTTTCCTTTTTTTCCAAAACTGTGCTGTTTTTCTTTACATCATCCAGTTAGAAAATAGTTTTTTTGTTTTTATGATATATTTCACTTTATTATTTTTTTTCCTAATTTTTCATAGTTTAAATGGGTAGGTAGGTAGGTGGATATATGGGTAGGTAGATAATTATGTAAGTAGTTAAATAGACAGACAGTCAGAGAGATAGATAGATAAATATTTAAATAAATAGATAGTTAGATAGATATTTGGATAGATTGATAGATAATTAGGTAGGTAATTACGTAAGTAATCAGGTAAACAGACATACAGATAGACAGATAGCCATTTAGATAAGATAGATAAATGTATCTTTTTATATAAATAAAATTGATAGAGTTAATTTTATTCACTTGGCTATTTCATTACGACGATATTTTGATATTTAATATATTATGGCATCAGCTATCTACAATAATCATAATATGCTTTAAAAAACCTCAGCTATCATTTTAAAAAATCAGATTCACCTATATTAGAATTCATTTTTACACTCTGCATGACGTTCTTTGTGTTCATATATATAATAACAAATAGTACATATATACACGTATATTTTCAAAAAAATATTTCTAAATTAGATTATGCTAATCATCTTACCTTTGTAATTTGTGATAGGCAATTGACCTATTTTTGTTCAATCAACGCTTTATAAATTATAAATTCAAATCAGTTTGTTAATTATCAAGCAGAAGTTTATTTCAGTACATATATTAAGTATTAAATGCTAAAATTGCAATTACATATTAAAATTTTTAGACGTAAATGCTTTAACAATTTTATCATTAAGAATCTTTCAGATATCTTTTGAAAATAACATATCCGTGTCACTATATATCGATCTTTTAAAAATCAACTCCACCCTTTGCCAATTAAGTCTTATTTTAAAACACTCAACTTGCTGTTTTGCACATTTTTTAACCGAGTTTCTAGTACAACTAATCTTATTGTTTCAAATTAATCAATTGAGTTATGTTAAAATTTGATTTAATAAAAACTTTATTATTTTAGGAAGAAAAAAGAGATTGATAAATTTGAAGCAACTAGAATATTGACTTTACAGGGATTGAAAATATTCACTCTTTTTTATGCCAAATTTGACTTTTAAAATATATATATATTGTTCGTTCTTTTTATAGAAATCTTACAGAATTAGTAATTATAATATTATAATATGCAGTGTTTATATTAAATACATTATTATATATCTTGATGTCACATTAACATAACTAAATAATAAAATATGATTATCAATTTCAAATTATTATTGTTTGTTACCTTTTTAACACAATTAATTCTTTTGAAAAATGTATTATAACAAAAATTATTTATATATTTTATACACTTCTGTCACTCATTTAATAATATATGCTATATATTTATTGGAAACGAAAATTATATATAATGAATACATACACACACACACACCCAAGAAAAGAAAAAATGAATAAATATGTGTGAGTTAATTTTTGGTATTTATGAATAATGCAAAATTTTATGAAAATGACTTTAAATAGATATTTATTGTCAAGCATTGGTGGTCGAGAGGTCAGCGACAGCTGCTTTACAAGCAGTCGTCTCGGGTTAGCGGGTTCGCTTCCCGGCTGATGCTATAACACATGAGAGAGAGAAAAAAAGATATTTATTGAGAACCTTAAGTGAAATAATTTACTCTTTTTAATTTTCGATTAAACTATTCACGTTTTATATTTATAAATATATTTCAAGTTACAAATTTTAAATTATAAACAGCACCTTTTGAAATCCATACTGTAGGCATTTTAAGCAAATAAGCTACCATATATTACATGTAAATATATGAGTTATGTACAGCTTTTTTCAAAAAATTGAGATCTTTATGTATCTCAGCCAGATTTACTATGTTTATATTTTATCTTTAAGATAAACAAATGTAGTAGTAGCATATCTGTTTGAGATGCGTACAACTTGGGTTGGTCAAAACTCTTGATAATATGAAATTTATTTTATTTTCAATAAAAGTTAGGACTATTTTGGGTGTGTAGATCATAGCCAACCAGCTAATCTTTTTACATTGGTTCAATAAATAATTGTATCTAATAGTTAACTTCTCAAGCAATTATTAATTAGAAATTGGCATGTTTGATCATTTCTTTACCTTAACGATTTCTGTAAAAGATGCTGTTAGAATGACATTTTTCCTACACTGTAATATATATTATAATGGATATCTTCTAATGTTCAAATTTATATTGATATTTATAACTGAAATGTTCTCATCCCCAAATTGGGAGAGTAATTTATATAACTGATTGCTATTGAGACTTTTAAATGTTATAATAATCTATATAAATTTGAGGTATTGTCATACAAGCAGAAGAGTTAATATGGTTAGTATTTTTACACATCAACCATACCAATGGTAAGATGAAGATTCTATATAAATATATAATCTGCAGTCACCTTTTGAGACCATTGCATTCACTCTATAAGTGAAAGCAGCACACATCTTTCCCGTGAATGATGTAGAAGGTTTTAAAATGCTTTAAGTTTGATTCCATAGCCAGCACTAATTAGCAAAAGATTGACATAACTTAGAAATATCAGACAATGTATATTTAAACACACATATATAATTGTCACAACATTATTTTAATTAATACTGTATGGTGATGTATGGAGAGAGAGAGAGAGAGAGAGAGAGAGGAGAGAGAGAGAGAGAGAGAGAGAGAGAGAGAGAGAGAGAGAGAGAGAGAGAGAGAGAGAGAGAGAGAGAGAGAGAGAGAGAATTAAGTCAAATTAACAACTTTAAACATGTTTATTTACAAAAAAAAACCATTAGCACAATAATCAAAATAAACTACATTACACTAATTACATAATTTCTTAGTGTAGATCAGTCCACTTTTAAGTAGGTGATATGAATTCCAATGGTTTTTAGTTTATAAAAGTTTGTAAAAAGAATCAAATCTTCTAGACTTTGAATTATCATATATATTTACAAAGAGTTTGCTATAGATTTTTTTCTGGAGTGATCACTCTTGCCTTCTTGAGGGATAATTGAGTTCATGGCTGGTATTCCTGTTTTTTTAACAGCATGTCATTTTTGATTTCTGGAGCAGCATATATCTGCATGGTTTTACTCAGTAGTATTCTTCTATAATGATGGGTATGGTTTCAGAAATCATGGATATTAGTCACATTTCCCAGGTGGTCAAATGCAAAGAAACTTGGTAGTGAAAACCAAATGAACACCCCTGTGTGAGCTTAGCACTGCATGGTGATGTTAGGACATCCACATAAATAGCTATACATAGCTTATGGATGAACTGGCATTCTCAGTGAAGTAGTCAGCAAAATTAGTACAACTAGCCAAAGTTAAATCAAATCAACTGAATCATACTCAAAATAATGGCAGAATAATTATATTAGTAGAATGAGTAATAACACATTATTTTTAATAATAGCAAAACTGAAATGAGAGCAGACTGAATACAATGAAAATTTAGTAGTTTTTATATCCTTTACAAAATCATTGCTTAAGACTACCCACATCATTAATTAGTTTTCTAATTCTTTTTCTAATTAGTTAATCCTCTTTTTTCTCTTAATTACAATATTGCAGAGAGCAGCACGAATCTCAAAAGAAAGATAAAAGAGGCTTACTTTATTGCTAAAATAACAACTGGATAAACAGAAAAGACTCTTATTATAAGATCTTCAGGAAATGGAGTACATAACTATCTCATTTGCTTGAATTTGCATCGCTCTTAATCAATTTACTTATTCACAAGATGGCTATAAATATGAGGATGCTAGCCTTCGAAAGCACTTAGCCACATACTTAGATACAGATATTTAGTTTGTGTCAGTCTGTATTAATATTTCTTTGTCTTCAGTTTTGTGTTTGTGCATTTTAGCACATTTTATATTTTATACTTTGAAATAATTAGCCACAAAGTCTAAACTCTTTGCTCATTAATTAATATTATTGATTATCTAATCCAGAGTTTCTCAACCTGTGGTATGCATATCACTAGTGGTGCATAAGTTGTTGGTTGGTATTACACAAAAAATAATCAATAAGAAATAAAAAATTTAAAAAAATTAAATAAAAATATCATAGATATGTTTTTTCCTATAATTCATAAAATTTTTTTAATTAATACTATTATACAGTAAAGTTGTTAATATGTACAGTCGATGATCAAAAATCCAGCAATCGATATCATTTTTTTGGAGTGCACTTTTAAATTTAGCGATTAGCCATCAGTAATTTGAGATGTCACCACCACTGTTGTGATGGTGCTGTACTCTCATTCACTTCACTGCATGTGACAGGTTATTGTTTGTGATTGTATTGTCTTTATTTATTAAAACTCATTGATCCCCATATTGATTAACTTTTTTTAACAAGGCTTATTAAATAATTAATTAATTAATAAACCATGGATCAGTAGTTAAAACCGGTATGTGCAAAAATCTCAAGCAAAACATGAATAGTGATGTATTGCTGAGTTCTACAAATGACAGGTCTGAAAATTCGGTGCAAAATGTTGAAATGGTACAATCTTCAGTTCTTCAAAGAGGCGTTAAGAGAAAATATTGTTATAAATATATAAAATATGGATTTTCATATATTGGAAATGAAGACTGTCCTAAGACCAAGTGTGTAGTGTGTGGGGTAATGCTTTCAAATGGATGCATGAAGCCTTCATTTCTTTCAAGACATTTACATATTGTGACGACCACGTAAAGTCATTGTCACACATATATAGTTATTAATAAACTTAGATAAGTTAGCTACTAAAAAGTAAAATGGTAAATGGGTTAGCTACTAGAAATTAAAAAAAAAGAAGGAAAAGAAAAAAGTTGAGATTCAGAAATGTCGAAATTACTTTGATTTTTTATTAATAGTAAGAGAAGGGGAGGGGGTGCATAAAGAAATGCGTCTCTTTCTCTCTTTTAAAAAAAAAAACAACAACTAGTTAGTCAAATGCTTGAAAGTTATTTCTGTTATTGTGGGAGAGGGGAAGGGGATGCATAAAGAAATGTGTCTTTTTCTCTCGCATAAAAACTATTGTGATAAATTAAAATAAAGTGTAAAACATAAACTTGCAAAATGAATTATAAACTTTTAAGTAAAAATTAAAATGAAATATGTAATATAAAAACAATATGGCTGTATAAATTAGAGGTGTGAAAGTCTGTTGGACTAATTGAATTCCTCGGACAAAGAAGAATGTATATGAAGGAAAAGCTTATAATTATAGTTAGATTAATTAAAACATACATTCCAGCAACTAATTAAACAAATAGATTAATAAGAATTCGTTGGAAATCTAAGCATTAATTAAATTTTACGAAAAAAACAATGAACAAAAGAAAGGACAGTAAGACCAGAATTACAATTATTATCTGATTATTATGAGTAGAGATTTTGAAGAAACAGCTGCTAAAAAAAAATATAAGAAATGAAAGAAGTGCGCAGCTAGTGGCGTAAGGGAATGTGGGTTCATACTCGACCCGTCTCACCACCGACTCACGATGTATAAGAGCTAAGCCTGACCTGCTAGAGAGAGACCACCGCTTCTGTAACTGAACAACTTAAAAATCAACTCAAAGAATCAAGAAGAAAAAGAACTGGAAGGAGAAATAACCAAATCAAATTGAGAGAGAAAATCAATCCAGCCGACAGTGAAGGACATACCGTCTCTACAAAAAAAGGGATGATCTCCCACTGGATGGTAATGAGCGCTTGAAAGAAATGCCCATGGAAACAACTACAATGAAAACCTAGGTAATTAAAGCATGCATGCATTTTATTTTAATATTCGTAAATACATAAAGAAGGAACAATCTTGGTAGATCTAGAACTCTGCCCAATTGGACTTCAAGATAACTTTAATATTCGATATGTTTTACTCTATTTATTATAGCTACGTATTTATCTAAGTGTGTATTTTTATTGTGTAATTTTTTATATATGTGTGTGTTTATTATTCGTATGTATTTATATCAGTGTGATTGCCATTAAACATTATTCATTATATTTAAAGTGTTTGCACTTGCTTTATTCTCCTATCACCAAGCTATGACAGGGGGGAAATTGTAATTGTTTGATTAAAGAGTAAGGCTAATTTTAAAAGGTATTCATGGTCTGCTTGTTTGTGAGAATTTCCCAAATATAAAAATAAATAGCAAGAACTGGTCATTTGTAAATTTCTTGGAAATAATTTTGGTTTGTTCAGCAGCCAAGAGTATTTTGACCGGGAAATATAACGCCAAGATAATATGTATGTATTGCCTCGGGGTTCGATCAAGGGTACAGATACGAAGTAAATTTGTATCTGTATTTGCTCTTTGCTTGCATTGTAATGGCAATGTCTATTAATTAAAGTGATTGATAAATTCATACTAAAACTAAACTAAATAAATCAATATCCATTACAGTTGGAGATCAAGCTGGGATATTTCGGCGATAGCTAAATTGGTAATAAACAAATAAATGAAAGGAAGAATAAAATGCTATAAAATAAATGTAAGTGAAAATAAAATGTTGTAAGATAAAAATAAATAAAATAGTAAGTAGAATAAAATAATAAAATAGAAACCAATCGATCAAACAGGCCAAAAGTCATTTTTCCATTACAATTGGGGGTCAGATCTGGGATATTTTCACGTTTACAAGTTCAGCCCATTGAATTTGAGTATAACAAAACAAAATAGTTTATGCAATAATTAATAAACAAATCAAAAAATAGCTTGGTGGTAGACAAAAGAAATAAATAAATAAAATAATAAAAGGGGGAAAAGGAGAGAAAGAGAACATGATATAATTTGGGAAGTTAGATCGTAAATTGGAGACAGTTGCAGAGGAGTCTTGAAGGTAGGCATGGGTGAGTGATAATTAGTGAGTGGGGTGGGGGTGAGTCGAACCACCATACCTAGTGTCAATAAAATATAAAGGAAATAGAATAAGATAATCCTATAAGGATAGGGTTAGAATAGTAAAGCCATAAAATAAAATATGTGATTAGTGTGTGTGTTAGACAGAGTTGATGCACACGAGATCAAAAACAAAAATGGATGCTCCAGTGGGCTAAGTAGAAAAAATCTCCGAAGGACAAATACAACCGTCCGGAGAAATAGCTAATGAAGGAGATATAGAAATTAGAAAGGGAATGGAGACAATAGTTGATGATAAAAATAAAATAGAAAGCTATAATATAATGGATATGTTCATGAAAATAATGGAAGGCCAGCAATGGTTGGTTATGGAAATGAGGGAAAGGGATGAGAAAAATAGTAGAAGGATAGAAGAGTTGGACGAACGACTAAGTAAGAATTTTAGCCAAAAAGTTGAAGAAGTAAATAAAAAATGTGAACAGACCTCATACAAGGTGAAGGTTGCGAATGAAAGGTTGAATCACCAGGAGGAACTACTGGGGAAAACAGAGCAGCACCTTCTGGGAGAGTGGGATAATGTAAAACACGGAGTTGAGTTGAAAGTAAATGAGGGGATGGAGTATGTCGAATATAAATTGGAAACAATGTGCCGTGAAATAGAGCAAGTTAAGTTAGAGCAAGGGGAGAAAATTGAAGTAATAAAAGAGGATAATGGAAATGTTATAGAAAACATATGACTAGATGTAAATCAGTTAGCGAACACAGTTGAGAAGATAGAAGTGAGGGTAGAAAGGGGTAAAAATAAAATAGAAAATATGATAGAGATGACCAAAGCTAACAGTAAAGAACAAGAAAGTGTAAGCAAGTGCTTGCAAATAAGTAGCGAAAGTAACAATGCAGAGCAAATGCTTATAGGCCCAGAACGAAAGACTGTCGGGCAGGTTACTGAGTTGCTGAGTGCATTTGACAGCACTAGGCCTAATTACAAGGTGGAGGATCGGGGATTTAAATCCCAGTCCAAAGATCCGCACATAGGGAGGATGCAATTCAATCCTCATCGTGATTATTGGGAAGGAAACCAAGCGTTACCTGATAGATCAGAAAGGGCTAAAATGTCCAAACAGACCAGAAGAGGTTCAGATCTAAATTATCCAGATGAGCAAGCCGACTCTAGTGGACATCGGAACAGTGCTTCAGTTCCAAGCACAAGTGGATATAAGTATAGTAGAAATAATGATAAGAAGCCTCTTGACAAAAACTAAGCCTAAAAAAATAAACGGACGGATATGTCAGTTTGATGAAAAGGATAACGCCATGGAATCACAAGAAATAAAGTTGATTTTTTTTTTTTTACATATGACAGGTGGGGAAAATTGTCTAATGATAAATAATTAAAGTTACAATAATAAGTAAATAAAAAAAAAAAAGAAAAGCATTCGCGGAGTGTTCTATCAATGATTAATTTAATGGACGATTTTGTGCAGTCAAGCACAGTGAAACAAAGATCGTAAATAAAAGTAATAAAAAAAAAGAGAAATCGGTAAATAATTTATTCGTGCAACAATCTGTCAATTGTAAATGCAGATATAATTAGCGATAAATAAAAGTAAAAGTAGAAATAAGAATTATTTAGGCTCATTAATGAGCCAATTAATAATTAATAAAATAAAATAAACAAATAATAGTGATAATATGTAAATGATAGATATCAATAATAGGTGTATGAGGTTACAGATTGAGGCATATATGTGTGTGTGGATGCATTATGTTTGGGTCGTATTTTGAGCTTGATTTAGCCGTCTCTTCGCTACGTAAATATAATAAGAATTATCATCTTGAAATAAATAAAATAAAGAAATATAATAAGAATTATTGTTTCAAAATAAATAAATAAAGAAATAAATAAATAAGAATTTGTTGTTTGCACAAGATGAACAGGCAGTAGAAATATCCTGCTGTTCACACGCTTTAAACCCTTTTGTTTTTTGATAGAGAGTTAAGTTGTGCCATGGTCTCGTATGCGTAGAGATTAAATTGGTTGATCAGCCAAAATAGATCAGAATGAATTGAGTAGTTTTACCTAGCTGTCTCTCTGCAGTCATCCTCATCATCATCACTCATCGTGATAGAGTGGAAAATTATGTAATAGAAGGAGAAGTAAGGGTTGAAAGCAAAGAATTAAAATAAGCTCTCATCTTAGACTAAGATTCGTACCAATTTTAATTCTCAAAAGCGGGCGGAGTGTAATGTGACGACCATGTAAAGTCGTCGTCACACATATATAGTTATTAATAAACTTAGATAAGTTAGCTACTAGAAAGTAATAAAGGTAAATGGGTTAGCTACTAGAAATTAAAAAAAAAAAGAAGGAAAAGAAAAAAGTTGAGATTCAGAAATGTCGAAATTACTTTGATTTTTTATTAATAGTAAGAGAAGGGGAGGGGGTGCATAAAGAAATGCATCTCTTTCTCTCTTTTAAAAAAAACAACAACAACTAGTTAGTCAAATGCTTGAAAGTTATTTCTGTTATTGTGGGAGAGGGGAAGGGTATGCATAAAGAAATGTGTCTTTTTCTCTCGCATAAAAACTATTGTGATAAATTAAAATAAAGTGTAAAACATAAACTTGCAAAATGAATTATAAACTTTTAAGTAAAAATTAAAATGAAATACATAATATAAAAACAATATGGCTATATAAATTAGAGGTGTGAAAGTCTGTTGGACTAATTGAATTCCTCGGACAAAGAAAAATGTATATGAAGGAAAAGCTTATAATTATAGCTCGATTAATTAAAACATACATTCCAGCCACTAATTAAACAAATAGGTTGATAAGAATTGATTGGAAATCTAAGCATTAATTAAATTTTATGAAAAAAACAATGAACAAAAGAAAGGACAGTAAGACCAGAATTACAATTATTATCTGATTATTACGTGTAGAGATTTTGAAGAAGTAGCAGCTAAAAAAATATATATATATATAAGAAGTGAAAGAAGTGCGTGGCTAGTGGCATAAGGGAACGTGGGTTCTTACTCTACCCATCTCACCACTGACTCATGATGTATAAGAGCTAAGCCTGACCTGCTAGAGAGAGACTGCGCTTCTGTAACTGAACAACTTAAAATTCAACTCAAAGAATCAAGAAGAAAAAGAACTGGAAGGAGAAATAACCAAATCAAATTGAGAGAGACAATCAATCCAGCCGACAGTGAAGGACATACTGTCTCTACAAAAAAAGGGATGATCTCCCACTGGATGGTAACGAGCACTCAAAAGAAATGCCCATGGAAACAACTACAAAGAAAACCTAGGTAATTAAAGCATGCATGCATTTTATTTTAATATTCGTAAAACATAAAGAAGGAACACTCTTGATAGATCTAGAACTCTGCCCAATTGGACTTCAAGATAACTTTAATATTCGATATGTTTTACCCTATTTATTATAGCTACATATTTATCTAAGTGTGTATTTTTATTGTGTAATTTTTTTATATATGTGTGTGTTTATTATTCTTATGTATTTATATCAGTGTGATTGCCATTAAACATTATTCATTATATTTAAAGTGTTTGCACTTGCTTTATTCTCCTATCACCAAGCTACGACAGGGGGGAAATTGTAATTTTTTGATTAAAGAGTCAGGCTAATTTTAAAAGGTATTCATGTGCTGCTTGTTTGTGAGAATTTCCCAAATATAAAAATAAATAGCAAGCACTGGTCATTTGTAAATTTCTTGGAAATAATTTTGCTTTGTTCAGAAGCCAAGAGTATTTTGGCCGGGAAATATAACACCAAAATAATATGTACGTATTGCCTCGGGGTTCGTTCAAGGGTACAGATACAAAGTAAATTTGTATCTGTATTTGCTCTTTGCTTGCATTGTAATGGCATTGGCTATTAATTAAAGTGATTGATAAATTCGTACTAAAACTAAACTAAATAAACAATATCCATTACAGTTGGAGATCAAGCCAGGATATTTCAGTGATAGCTAAATTGGTAATAAACAAATAAATAAAAGAAAGAATAAAATGCTATAAAATAAATGTAAGTGAAAATAAAATGTTGTAAGATAAAAATAAATAAAATAGTAAGTAGAATAAAATAATAAAATAGAAACTAATCGATCAAACAGGCCAAAAGTCATTTAACCGTTATGGATTACAAAAACAAAGATTGTGATTTTTTTAAATGTTTAAAAGAGCAAAATAACATGTCTATTTTATTATCTTACAGTCTACCTGCTAATAAGGATAATGAATGTGCAGTAGATGTTGTTATCGTATTAGTTGCCGTATCGCCAAATGTGGTTATAGTCATAAAATAGGAGAAAAAATAATTTTACCTTGTACAAAGGATACCATTGGCCTTATGATTAACCAAAAATATATCCAAAAAATTAATTGTATTTTTCTTTCAAACAATACAGTATTGAGAAGAATTTATGATATGTCCGAGGATATCGAGGAAGCAATGATAGAGAGAGTAAAAAAAAGTAAATTTTTCTCAATTCAAGTAGATGAGACCACAAATGTAACAAACAATGCTGTATTGCTTGTTATTACTAGATACATTAAAGACAATGAATTTGAAGAGAAACTTTTACTTTGTCATTTTCTTTCCACATGCACAATGGGTGAAGAAATATTTAAAGCTATTGATAATTATTTTATATTGAAAGATATTAGCTAGTCAAACTGTTGTGGATGGTGCTAAATCAATGTCATGTATATATATTGGTCTTTGTAGCCATGTCTTAAATGTAGCTCCTAATGTAATTTGGATCCACTGCTGTATCCATAGGCAAAATCTAGTAACAAAGTGCCTTCCAGAAGAATTGAAACTCATTCTCAATGATGCGGTGAAGATTGTTAATTTTATAAAAAAAAAAGCTCCACAAACTCAAGAATTTTTAAAGTTATGTGCAAATGGATGAGTCTTCATACTTCTCTACACTTTCATACAGGAGTGAGATGGCTATCTTGTGATAAGTACTAACCCACTTATTCAAACATAGACAAGAAGCACAGATTTTTTTAAAGACAATCCTCTTGATCTTTCTTCATAATTGTATGATTTTTAATTGGCTTCAGGCGCTTGCATATTTATCTGATATTTTTTTGCAAATAAATAACTTAAATTTGACACTTCAGAACAACTTGATAACGATCTTTAATGTTAATGATAAAATTAAAAGTATGATTAAGAAATTAGATTTTTGAAAACAGTATATCAAAAACAATCAACCAGAAGTATTCAAAACTACATATTTTTTTGTTTGAAAATAAGATTAGTCTGTCTCAAGATATACAAAAAAATATAATAGCACATTTAACAGGATTAAAATTGTCTTTCATGGAATATTTTCCAAAACCTGAAAACACAAATAATAATTGGATTTCAAATCCCTTCTATGAAGAAAATTTAGAAAAAAACTACATCATTATCAATAAAAGAAAGAAAATTTAATAGAATTATCATGTGACAGAACTTTACAAGTAGAATTCAAATGACACAATCTAATTAATTTTTGGTTAAACATCAAAGAATATGAACAACTTCCTGAGAAAGCTCTTAAATTATTATTACCATTTACTAGTATGGAATTAATAGAAAGATCTTTTTCTTCATATATTTTTAAAAAAAATAAGTATCGAAACAGATTGAATGCAGCTGTAGACTTAAGGGTATACCTCGTATCTTTTGAATCAAATTTCAAAAAATTATGTTCTTCGAAACAAGCACAAGAATCTCATTAAATTTATTTTATAAAAATATTTGATTATGATAAGAAAATATATTAATTGTTTTTTTATAATTTTTGGGTTTTTATTAAAATCATTTATTAGTAAATGAAATATGGACAAAATAGTAGATAAATATGAAACTTTGAACAAACACATACATATATATACATAAATGTAAAATACAATACCTGTTATAAAATATATATAAATAATTAATTTTTATTTATTTATATATATATGTTACAGTGAGTTAATAATCCGGGGCGTGATGTTTAGGCGTGTTTCAATGTAATTTGTCTCATTATGTGATGTGAATACATGGTCACCCTATAATATTTATAATGCAAATAAAATAACATACTCGAAATGACAAATTTTATGAAATACAATCATTTTTACAAAGTGGTATAATTTAATGTGATGTACTACCAAGTGGTACGTGAGCCAAAAAAGGTTCGGAAATGCTGATCTAATCATTTGAAAATATTACTGATTTCCAAAAAAACATAATTCCTTCCTTAGTAGAAAATTTGCAAAATTATTTTGGATCTCTGATTAGATTATAATTTTTTCTAATTAAATAGTTTTAATAATCGTTTTGATACAATCATTTACATTACACTTTATAGTTAGTTTGATTTTTTTTGTCTTCATTAACCATTGTAAAACTTTGGAAATTTTTTACTTTTAGTTTAAAAAACAGATAAACTATTTTTTTAAATAGTAAATCTAAAAATTTCTGCATTACAATACACATTAATTATATTTTGCCTTTGTTAATTTCCTAACAGTCTTTTGATTAATTTTTAAAATATCTTTACTTTTATTTATTAAACTGACAGTCTTTTTCCATTTATATAAAAAAATATACATTATTTTCTGAATACTATTTTAAATGTTTTATGTAACACTTATGTTTATGTATGAGTTGTATTACACCCTTTCAAATTGAAGAGTAAAGTTGCATCAATTCTTTTCCTTAGGCATTGACCAATTTTAATTCTAAACATTTTATTTTTAAAGTAAAAAAAAAGTACTTTCCTTATAGATAGTTATCATGTAGTGACATTTACAATAGATAAGTACTATGAGAAGGTATCCAATTTAATGACTTTGCAGAACACATGTAGATCAATTCTCTGTTAACTAAACCACATTCAATTTCTTGTAGAAGTTGTGTCTATAGCATATGCCAAATTTTGTACAATATGGGTGCATAAATAGTTAAGTATGGCTAATGGATGAAGTGGTTGTTCTTAATGAAGGAGTCAGCAAAATTAATATAACTAGTTGAAGTTGAATTAAATCAACTGAATTTCACTTAAAATAACAGCAGAATAATTCCAATAGTAGATTGAGTTTACAGAACACTACTTTTAATAACAGAAAACCTGAACTGGTAGCAGACTGTATAAAGTAGTTTTTTTACATCCTTATCAAAATCATTGTCTGATATCACCCACATCATTAATTATATTTTAAATTCTTTTTTTAATTAGTTAAACTCTTTTTATTTTGTTAATTACAATATTATTACTAGTGAATATCTAATTAGTTAGAAATATTACTGATTTCCAGTAAAATATAATTCTTTCCTGACTAGATAATTTAAAATATTTTGTATCTCTGATTAGATTGTAATTTTTTCTAATTAAATAGTTTGAATAATAATTTTGGTAGAATCAATTACATTATATTTTAAAGTTACAATTTAGTTTCTTTTGAGTTCATTATCCATCATAACAGTTTGGATTTTTTTTCCTTTTAGTTAAAAGAACAAACAAATTATTTTTTTAAATAGTAAATCTAAAAATTCCTAAATTACAATATGCTTTAATTATATTTTATCTTTTGTTTATTTCCTTGACAGTCTTTTAATTTATTTTAAAAATATTTTTACTTTTATTTATTAAACTAACAGTTCTTTTCCATTTATATATATATTATTTTATTTTCTGAATATTGTTTTAAATGTTTCATGTAACACATATATTTACATTGTTGTTACAATATACATCATTCTTATTATTTTCAACCATTATCATTTCATGGCAGAATGAGGATCTCTCCTAATTTAACCAATTTCTCCAAGCCTTATTCTCTTTTCCACATTTATTCCAATTTTATTTATTTTATATATAATGTTATATATATATTAATACCTTCAGAAATTCCTTTAAGATAGAAACTATCAATTTATTGTCATATTGCTTAGCAAGATGATAATCCCAGATTTATTTTTGCTTTTAATGTTTTCAATGAAATCCTTGATAACAATTTTTATCTTTAGCGTTTACCAAAATTGCTTTCAACAAGTATGCTTTGTGTTATGCATTTTTCTATTATGCATTCAAGATTCACACTAATATATAAAACATTGAAGACATATCTATTAATATTTTGCTTTGTAAACACAATTATTTCTAATACAGGCAATCCTCTTTTTATACATTCTACTTAAGTATCATGTGCTAATTTATATACATTTCATATTTTCAATTTTATCAATATATATGCAAACACACATAATTTCAGGTACTAATTCTCCCCTTCTCATTATCCACTATTCTCTTCATACTTCTCCAACATTAATCACATTCATTTTTGGCATCACAGGTACAGTCTTGAGCCGGGATGTGTTGAGTTAGCACGTGTTGATGTTATATCTTTTTAGTTTATGTTAGGATATGTTCTATCGCTTTATGTAGATTTCTGTTTTGATTTATAATTATCTGTACTAAATGCTATTCTAAAAAAAAACTGTTAACAAATGCATACTTTAGAGATTGGTGCTTTTGAGGGTGAAGTATGTCCTCATATTTATAGCAATAAATATGAATTATTAATATCTTTTCTTAGAATAATGTTTAAGTACAGATATTTATAAATTACAGTGGTTTAAAAAATTGTTATATTTTTAAATTTCTGTTTTGGTGAAAAGAATTCCCCTTATGATTCATAAACATGAGTGAAAAAATGAAAAAACAGTGGTGTTGATATGAACAAAAAGAAATCAAAGTCTCTTAACCTCCATACAATCAAAACAAAGATTGAAATAATTATACATTCTTAAAACAGTGAATCCTTTACTTCAAGCAGTTATTTGAAAAATGTAAACTGATCATCAACAGTAGAAGATTGTGATGACAATAGAGAGCATATATCTCAAATATGAAGGGCAATAGAAAAAGACATAGCATGTTACAGAACTCTTTATCAAGAAAAAAAAAAGAAAAGTACAATTCAATTATCTCTTGACAAATTTATAAAGAAATCATCAGATACTTACTAATCAATAAAAAATAAATATTTGAAACACCCTTTTTGATGTTTTTCTTACATCACTTTACTTTCATACATTTAAACTTTCATACACATTTCAGGAACCAATTAAATATAAAAATAGAGAACCATCTATATATGCCCTTCTATATATGCTTCCCTTCAAGCTCAAGTTTGTGATTATATTTTTATATATATTAATAATTCAACCAAACTGTATATAGTTATTAACTTCTACATTATTCTTATCATTATTTTCTTTCTATGTGATAAATCATCTATCAGTATTTTAAATGTTTTATCATTATCTTTACCTTTAACTAGCTAGTTTTCTCTCAAAACACTATTAACATTTTGTGAAGCTGTGAAGTATTTTCAGAAACACCCACATTAAGTGCAAAATTCAGAAGATTTAAATAATTTATAACTATCTTATATTTCTTAAGATTAATATTTTGATCCATCAAATACTGTCTATAAATCTGCTGTAAATGTTTTGAATATAACATCCATTTATTTTAAACTCTTATCAAATTCTTTTCTTAATGTCACCAGGTAGTTTAATGACTGCTGTTGGATTTTGATGATTATTCTCCAGAATTATTCTGGTTCTATATATTGATATTCTAAAACATCAATCAAACAAAAAATGTTTATCAAGCCAAATTCCTTTTTAGAATTTACAAATTCAAAGCACAATGACAATTCATCCAATATTTAAATGTAGTATGATTTTTTAATTGTTCTGAGCCCAATATTTTCTGTGAATAAGGTGCAACAATTTTAATAAATAGGTGATTTCCAGTATCTTATTCCATCTTTCTTAAATATTAATATCTCTATTGAATTTTCCAGTTATTTTGTACATCTTCAATATTTAGACATCTCACTCAATCTATAATCACATTCTATGTCACATATATTAACTATATTTCAAGTATATATATATTATAGCATGATAAAAATGATGATGTTGGGAAAATGATCAATATAATCTGAATAAAATGTAGCCCAATCATTGGTCATCATTTTATAATGGAATACTAATTATTATATGGGATGATAATATAAAAACATTAGTATGTCTCATAATTGAGACATCATTCATAATAATATAGATCTAGCCTAAATGTGGAGTGCCATTTTATAACAGCCCCAAAGTTGATTTGGCCTTTTGTAATAATTACCACTTGTACATGATCATCATAAGCTAGCATTGGGTAGCTACTTTATAACAATAATAATGGATTTTCTATCTCACTATATACATTTGTTCAGTAAACATTTGTCATAAAATAAAATAAATTGATCTATAGATTTCTTAGAGAACCATTTATTACTGTCACTATATGGAAA